>CAUYPO010053691.1:0-29000 GCA_963574435.1 Cheirogaleus major | reverse complement strand
CTATATAAACACACATATATATGGTTAAAAATGTATATACTTGAACTTTATATTAATGGAATCATACTGTATATGTATTGTTTTGTGACTTCTTTCACATGATATTAAGTTTTTATAGCTTATCCAGGTCGAGGTATGTATGTAGCTGTAATTCATTCATTATTATGCAGTATAGTATTGTCTGAAAACACCATAGCCTATTTATATATTTTACTATTGATGGATGTCTGTTTTTATACTTTTTTCTGTTAAAAGTAATACTACTATAAATATTTTTGTTTATGTGCAAAGGTTTCTCTAAGGGATATGCCTAGAAGTATCATTATTAGTTTGTACAGTAAATACAAAGTAGTTATACCAATTTACTCTCCCATTAGAAATGCATGAGAATTGCGGTTGCTCTGTACCCTTGCCAACACTTGGTATTGCCTGACTTTTTAAATTTTTTTCTCAAATGGGCATCATTTTTATTTGAGCAAAATAATATTGCAGTGTTACTTATGAAAGTAAAGAATGTGCTCATAGCCAACAAGCTCATGAAATTATGTTTTTAATTATGTTTATAGACATAGGGGTTATAAGTGCAGTTTTGTTACATGGATATATTGCATAGTGGTGAAGTCTGGGCTTTTTATGTAATCATCAGCTGACTAGTATACACAGTGCCCGTTAGGTAATTTCTCATCCCACTTCCCCTTCCCACTGTCCTACCCTCCCGCCTTCTGAGTCTCCAGTGTCTGTCATTCCACTTTCTTTGTCCATGTACACGCATTATTTAGCTCCCACTTATAAGTGAGAACACTTGACTGTTTCTGAGTTATTTCACTTAAGAATGATGGCCTCCAGTTCCATCCATGTTGCTGCAAAAGACATGATTTCATTTTTTTGTGGCTGAGTAATATTCCATGGAATATATATATATACTGCATTTTCTTTATCCAGTCATCTGTTGATGGACATTTTGGTTGATTCCCTATCTTTGCTATTTGTGCATAGTGCTACAATAAAATATGAGGGCAAATATCTTTCTGATACGATATTTGCTAGATCAAATGGTAGATCTATTTTTAGTTCTTTGAAAAATCTCCATACTGTTTTCCATAGAGATTGTACTAGTTTACACTCCCACCAACAGTATATAAGTGTTTCTTTTTCTCCACATCCTGGCCAATATCTATATTTTCTTTTCACTTTTTAATAATGATTACTTGATGTCTTAATTTTATTTTTTTATTTTTAAATTTTTTTATAGAGACGGGATCTTGCTATTTTGCCCAGGCTGATCTCAAACTCCTGGCCTCAAGAGATCCTCCTGCCTTGGCCTCCTGAAGTGCTGGGATTACAGGAGTGAGCTACCAGGCCTGGCCCTGACTTTAATTTTAGCCAACATGGTACTTGTGAAATGGTAACAATTTGTGGTTTTAATTTGCATTTTCTTGACTGCCATGAGATTGAACATCTTTTCATATGTTTAGCAACCACTTATGTGTTCTCTTTGGTGAAATTCCTACCCAATTATTTTGCAAATTTTTCAAGTAGGTTGTCTTTTTTCATTGATTCATAGCTGTTCTTTTATATTCTGGATGCTAATCCTTTGTCACTGTTATATGAGTTGCAGATCAGCATGCCTCCTTTTTCATTCTGCAAATCTGGTCAGTCAAGGAGAAGTGACTTCAGCAAACCTGGAGATTGAAACTACTGGCCCAAGCTTCTGTTCTAGGCACTGTAGTCAAATGGCCTTGTGGTTGTGCACAGGGCAGGTCCTGGTACTTGGAGTGAATGCATCCTAGTTACCGACTGCTGCTGACCTGTGGTGCTTGCCTTTGCAGGTGGAACAGGAGGATTTTGTAATGGAAGGGCATGGCAAGACTCCACCTCCTGGTGAAGAAAGCAAACAGTGAGTCACAGTTTATTTTAAAAGGATCGTATTACAGATCTTTGGAAGCACGTTGGTTAAACTTGCTGAGAGCTTGTTTGGTGGGATATATACGTTGTAGACTTTGTGGAACTCACCAGTTGCCTCAGTGGCTGTTAATGCATTGTTCTATTTATAGACTGACTAACTGGCGGGACAAGAAAGTTGGCTTTGTAGTTTTTCACACTTGACTAATCAAAATTTATGTTATGCTTTAGCAAAAGGCTTTAAGGCTCAGTATGTTCCAAATTGAACTAATTCAGTTTGGTTGATTTCCAAAGAAAGTATAAAATGGTACAGCCTTTTTTTAGCAATGTCTTTATGAAGTGAACTAAATTAATAGACTGTTTCCCTGCAATCCAAGTTTGAATTTATTTGAATAGTACTTCCTGAAATTCTATTCCATTTGGTTATTTACACTTCTCATCTCTGTTTAAATAAATTGTTTCTCTAAAGGAACAAAAATTATAAATAATATAACTTAGCCAACATTCTAAATAATTCAGGATCTCTCCCCTGACTTCTTAAGGGGTGATTGGTTTTAAACCTGAAGTTGAGAATCTGCTGGGTAGCTTTTTGGTAGCAGTGAGTAGATTTTTTTCTTCCTTCTGTCACAGAATTTGAAAAATTGAGTTGCAGAGCAGACTAGTTTTTCATATGCCCTTTAAAAGGAAAAACAGTTAAGACTGGCTTAAAGTACCGACATAACTACTATTTTTTATTCAGACATTAGTCTCCTAAATTGAATAAGCCAGTGATTCATAGAATTTACCAAAAATCTGTGGAGGGAAACTCTTCTCTCTTATCCCTTTTCTTTCCTAGAAAATAGTTTAATTTTGGTCTATCTTAAGAAAATTATGTCTCTGAAACCCTTAGGAATCGATTATGCAGAATGGCCTGTGCTGCCACCAGGCCAGATTGATTAAAGGAGAATGACTCTTGTCTTTTATTTGTTGTGAATGGAAACCAGGGTATTTTCACAGCTGGGTTAATTTGCTAACCAGGCAGTTTTAAAAATAGCTTACAGTATAAATCCTAACTTTGCTGTATTCTGTCAAATGTACTTATATTCTGCATGTGCTGATGAAATCAATTCGTCTTTAGCAAATTATAATGCCAGACACCTAGTCCCTACGGGATGACAGGAGAAAGACTTCAGGTGCTCTACTCCTTCACCCCTGTACTCTGGTCAAAGGTCTTATAATATAAAAATCATACCTCCCATTTGTCGAGGATTTTCTGTGCCTCAGGTACTTTGCTTAAATGTTTTTTAACCTGTCATTTCCACTTATTACAGCTTATCATCTCCATTTCACTCAGAGATCAGGGTAGGTAACTTGCCCGTGGTAATGCGGCTTGAAATGGAATTTAGATTTGAACCCAAATCTTACTAACTTTAAAGGGTTTTATCATATTACTCTCTCAAATCCTTTGCCATCCTTGGAAGCTGTGTTCCTTGAAAAATACTGTGGTTAGCAAAACTGTAGCTGTCAAAATCAAAGTCTCATGAACAAGAGGGAGTTAGGGGAAACAATGAAAACGGCATTAAGTCTATTTTTATTTATTTATTTATTTTTAAGCCTATTTTTAAAACACAGATGGGAGTTCTGTTCTCTGGAGGGTATCTATTTCCCAAACAAACCAGTCTTTATCTCTAAAAACCTGCTCTAGTGGCCCCTATCCTGAATCAGCTTCTTTAGGTATTCAGGAAACGGTGCTGGGACAGATTCTCCCACAAGTTTTATGTTATACAAACTGTACTTCTTTCAGAGAATTTCCAACAGCCCAGCAGACTTGAACGATCATGTGTAGTATCCTTACCATTTGCCCTTATTGTGCTTCCGTAAGTCTCATACTGCCTAGCCTTTTCACAGATGGCTTCTGTTCTGTTTTGGTTTTTTCTGGACCTGGTCTGCTATCATAAACGGAAGTGATAAAGCAGAAATCAGTCCTCTCACTTGGTGCTCCTCTATAGATCTGCCCACCTCTCTGTGAGAATGGGGAGCAAAGATGCTGCGTTCTTTTGTTTGAGGCAACGACAATAAAAATATTTACAAAAAAATTTTTTTTTTCAGAACTACAGTTGACAAATGATTACTATACTCTATAAGCGTGATTGAATCAGGATAGGAGATCTAGGAACTGGACTTTTATATTATTATTATAAAAGTAACACATGCTTGTCATGTAACATTCAAACACTCCTTCCCCTCCTAATCTTCGTCAACATTTTCTGTACATTTTAAAACAACTAAATAGACTTTTTTCTCAACATTCTTCTGAGATTTGCTTTTGTAATTTCACATCTTTCCCTACCTATTTCATTCTTTTAAACATCTCTGAAACATTCTATTGAATGGATGTACTACAGTCACTGTTTTCTAATAGATGTTTTGGTGGCCCTCACTTCTTTGATTCTTATAAGTAATATTTTATTGAATGTACTTATTCTTATATATTTCTACACACATCTATTTCTGTAGAATAGATTTCTAGAGATGGAGCTGTTTAGTTTATGGGCATGTGTATTTTACATGGAGGCAGCTACTGTCAAATTGCCTTCCAAAAATGCTGTACCAGTGTTCATTTCCATCCACAGTGTGTGGCAGTGCCTGTTTCTCCACACCTTGGATGACAATAAAATATTTGTCTTTAAATTTTTTCTACTCTAAAATTCTATTGTTTTAATTTGTACTTTTTTGCTTACTAATGAGATGTTATATCTTTTGTTAGTTTATCGGCTGTTTATTTATTTTTATTCTTTTTTCTTTTTTTTTTTTTTAAGTGATGAGTCTTGCTATGTTGTCCAGGCTAGACTCTAACTCCTGGGCTCAAGAGATCCTCTGGCCTTAGCCTCTAAAGTAGCTGGGACTACAGGCATACACCAGCATACCTGGCAATTGGACTTTTATTTTTATTTTATGTATCACCTATTTACATATATTCCCATTTTTCTATTGAATTGTTTGGTTTTATAGCTTTTAGGAACCATTTATAAATTTTAGATATTAACCTTTATCTGTTGAGAGGTTTAAATATTTTCTTCCAGTCCTTATCACTTAACATTGGGTATCTTTCATACTAACAAACCTTTTAAATTTTTATATAGTGAAATCAATCAGCCTTTATGGCTTTCATGTTTTTTGCTTGCCTAGAAAAGTCTTCCCTACCTAACATAATAAAATATCCTTATTTTTTCTGCTTTATTTGTTACATTTAGACCTTTAATTGAACTGGTACTCATTTTTGTGTATGGTGCGAGGCAGAGATCTAACTTAATTTTTTTCCAAATTGATTTCCAAAATAGCTCTCATTCATTGGCATTAGCCTGTATGAATGGCCTGTTTCACTTATGAAGGCCAGTGGAGCACAGGGGTAATACAGCTTGCTCAAGGTCACAGAGCAAATTCTTCTAAGGATTAGAGGTAAAATTATTTTGTTAGCTCGTCTGTGCCATTTTCCTTGTTTCCTCATTTAACATTTTAACCATAGATTCTATAAGCCTTAAAATGTATTTTATTTCTGTGATGTTTATTTCAATGGAACTAAGTTCTATTAACAGGCAGATTAAGGTAGCTATGCATGTAGAAAGCTCTCTTGAAAAATAATTGACTTTTGATGAGAAATATCTGTGCTAAACTGTTAATATTTAGATCAGTATACTGAATTCTGGTGTGTATGTATGAATAAGATTTAGTAGAGTATATAGCTTTAAACACTTTATACATGTTGTTTCAATATTGTTGCTTTTTAATAAGATTTATTTACTGTTAGTATATCTAATATAATCATTTTTCTGAGGGTATTCACTTTGAGAGCTACTGTAGCAGCTCAATAGCTCTCAAAGTGAATAAACTCAGACAAGCTAAGTTTATTGCCATATAATTACTACATTAAAATTATACAGCTTTAATCGCATGACGTGTTTAATTTAGGAGTAAATATAAAAACTACAACAACTTTTCAAAAAGCAGCTGAGCAGGCATTTGCTCATAGATTGTGTTTGACCATGCTTATTAAAAGCTCATGTCAGATTAAATGTTTCTACTCAGGCAGGCTTTTGATTTGGTTTTATTTATTATATTGGTGATGCTCTAGGTATTTGTGGGATGGTTATTTGTTTTAAGTGATTTTGAAGCTAAATACCAATTTTGGTGTAGTAATAAGTTTGGCTCCTTTCATCTCTTCCTTCCTTCCTTCCTTTCTGTTTTTCAGTATAACTTACAAACAAGTCTAAGCTTTAAATCTCCATGCTGAAATTGACTCAGATTCTCAAAAGATACTTGTCTTTATTTAACCTATTAAAATGATTAAATTTTTCTATTAAATTTTTGTTGAATTTTCTTAATTCTTTTGGTTAATTTATGAAAGGCCATTATTAAAAACAAATTGCTCAGAGTAGAATATTGAAGAGATATTTACACACCCATGCTCATTTCAGCATTATTCACAATAGTAAAGAAGTGGGAGCAACCCAAATGTCCATCAGCAGATGAATGGGTAAACAAAATGTGGCATGTACTTATTTTACAATGGAATATTATACAGCACTAAAAAGGGAAGTTCTGTCACATGCTATAACAGGAATAAACCTTGAGGACATCATGCTAAGCAAAATAAGCCAGTTACAAAAGAACAAATACTGCATTATTCTACTCATGAAGTATCTAAAGTAGTTAAAATCATAGAAACAGAAAGTGTTAATGGAAAGGTGGTTGCCAAGGGCTAGGGGATGGGCAATAATTAATGTTCAATGGTTTAATGGGAATAGAGTTTCAATTTTGCAAAATGAAAAAGTCTGAGAGATCTTTTGCACAACTGTGTGAATTTACTTAACCCTACCGAACTGTACACTTAAAAATAGTTAAGATGATAATTTTTGTTACTTTTTTAAAACTACAATTAGAAAAAAACTTTAGTGATCAAATTGAAATGTACTTTAAATGCAAACTACAGCCTGGATTTCTAAGTCTCAGTATAAAAAGAAAAAAAAAGAATGTAAAATTATTTCATATTGATTTTATCTTGAAATGATAATCTTTTGAGTTAAATAAAACATTACAAGTTGTTTTTTAAATCTTATTTCATATGTGTTTTAAAGATAACATCCCCTTTTTAAGGATTATTTATAGAATTTTTAGAATTGTTAGGAATTATATCAATTCCTATATTTTTATATTTCTACTCCCTTAGGGTACCATCTTTGTTTCATCATAGCTCACGGCAACCTCAAACTCCTGGGCTCAAGTGATCCTCCTGCCTCAGCCTCCCAAGTAGCTGAACCCTATGCCTGACTAATTTTCTTTTCTTTTTTTTTTTTTTGAGACAGAGTCTTACTCTGTTGCCTGGGCTAGAATGCCGTGGCATCAGCCTAGCTCACAGCAACCTCAAACTCCTGGGCTCAAGCAATCCTCCTGCCTCAGCCTCCCAAGTAGCTGGGACTACAGGCATGCGCCACCATGCCCGGCTAATTTTTCCATTTTTCCATTCTTCCATTTTTAGTTGGCCAATTAATTTATTTCTATTTTTAGTAGAGATGGGGGTCTCACTCTTGCTCAGGCTGGTTTCGAACTCCTGACCTTGAGCGATCCTCCTGCCTCGGCCTCCCAGAGTGCTAGGATTACAGGTGTGAGCCACCGCGCCCAGCTGCAATCCATGTTTCTATCGCTATGATTTAGATTCTAAGGTGGAGGTCACGGTTTGGTAAGGCTCCCTATGTTATTGAACTATGCATTTTATTCTTTTCCAAAGGCAGGTAAGGCTGTAATGTAGGGTTTTTCTAGTGGTTCTCAAGCCTG
Source organism: Cheirogaleus major (assembly GCA_963574435.1). Taxonomy (NCBI): domain Eukaryota; kingdom Metazoa; phylum Chordata; class Mammalia; order Primates; family Cheirogaleidae; genus Cheirogaleus; species Cheirogaleus major. Next base: position 21,287 of record CAUYPO010053691.1, on the reverse strand, counting down.
GCTGCTCATTGCTATTAACAGGAAGCATTTAAACCTCCCGCACCCCAGGTGCACCCCAACTGATGATGTGGGAACTGCAGGGGACCCAGGCATTGGTGCTCTTCAGTGCTCCCCTGTGATCCTGCTGTGTCCCAAGGCTGAGACCATTTCACTAGATTCAGCCACCGTAGGAACCTTTGGGCTGCTATTGGAAAATGTACAATCAGTGGATTAAGGTGGCCTTGTTAATGTCTGATCAGTTCCCACCTGAAAGTCAGATGTCCTGGATCGATAAGATGTGTCTGGAATAGCTACCTAGCTAGAAAATCTACCTCAAGGCCACCTTGAGAAAATACAGTGGACAGTGTCCTGAGGTTGGAGTGCTTACTCTTTCTAATCACCCCCAAACAAGAAGCATCTGGGATGGGCAGGGCACCGCCTGTTGGAAGAGCTCCACTCACCAAAACAGCATTGCGGTGGCTGCGCTGTATGCAGTGTGGGAGCACGCAGACCTTCTCTCACTGTGGGGACTTCCCATGCAGGCCTGGAGTCTCTCCATGGGCAAAGGGCCTCTCCCCTGGCCCCAGGACGTACTTCCAGCAGTCCCGAGGGTTGCCCATTCATCTCGACTTCTGCAAAGTCGACTGCCCATGAGTGAAAAAGGAGTGTTCAGTAGGGAACCACAAGTGTAGCATAGTTCTTTCATAACTCACATCATTCAGTAGTTTGGGGTTTTTTTTTTTCTTCCTTTTGACATATAACAGGTTATTTGATATGTTCAGAAATGTGCATCTTTGTTTGTTTAGTAAGAGGCTGGGTGGTGAGGTTGTTCTGTGAACTCTGGGCAAATTACCCCCTCTCTGAGCTGCAATTTTGCCATCTGTTGGAATTTCTTATCAAGATTTAATTAGGGCTGGGCATGGCAGCTCACGCCTTTAATCCTAGCACTTTGGGAGGTCGAGGCAGGAGGATCGCTTGAGGCCAGGAGTTACATGAGCTATGATCGCAGCACCATACTCTAGCCCGGGTGACAGAGTGAGACTCTGTCCCTTAAAAAGAGAAAAAGATTTAATCAGGATTGGTTGTGAAAGAGTATGTGAAAGTGCTTTGTTAGAAAAGAAATGAAATGCACCCCATTTAAACTTCAGCTGAGCGGAGTGTAGTCCTTTTGTCTCAGGAAACAGGAGCAGCCCTCCAGGAAGCCCATAACCCTGTCCTGTCAAGGATGATCTTCCTCTTTCAGTATCATGAATGCTTGCTCGGTGAGCCATCGCCATCCTCACAAAACACACTGACCGCACCAACGCTGGTGAGGACTGAGAGACTGGAGTGTAAACAGGTACGGCCACTTGCAGGAAACCCTTTGGCACTTGCTTAGAAAATTCTACATATGACTGCTGCACAACCAAGGAATTCCACTCCTAAGTATTTTATGCAAGAGAGAGGAAAATGTGTCCAGAAAAAGACAAGTCCCATACTGAACATGGCAGCTCTCTTCATAACATTAAAAAACTCTGAAGCATCTCAAATGTCCATTATCATATAATGGGATACTTAGCCAACAAAAAGATACTGATACAATCAACACTGCTTGAATCTCAAAACATTATTTTCAATGGAATAAGTCAAACAAAGAAGAATACATACTTCATTTGTGTGAAGTTCAAAAACAGTAGTCATGGGAAGGGGTGACTGACTTAAAAAGAAAGGGGCACAAGGGACTGAGAGGTGACAGGCAAGCCCTGTACTTTGTGATGGGAGATGGTCACATGGGTGTATATTTAATACATGCATCAAAACTGACCTCAGAGAGCAGTTAAGATCTATTCCTTTCATTGTATGTACATTTTTTAATGGAAAAATCAAAATTTATTTTTCTTGATTTTTTTGTAGAAAAATTTACATAACAATATACAATTTTAACCATTTTTAAGTGTACAGTTCTGTGGCATTAAGTACATTCACATTTTTTGCTATATCACTGCCAACTATCTCCAGACACAGTATATAAATTTAACCTCAATTAAAAAAGCAAACTATAAACAATGTCAGATAAGGAGGTCCAATTAACCTGTACCTGAAGTATTAATCTTGTGCTTGCGTGAGGCCGCGGCAGTCTGGTCTCCTCCGTGGCCTTGACGTATGTGGAGCACACCTCTGTCATTGCACCTGCTGAGTCCCATGAGCCTTCTCGTGACTGGAATTGCCCATTTCTCCAGCTGTTTCCTGAGCTCGAGAGTGCTGAGACTGTCTTGCTCATTCTCATCGCTTGGTGTTAGGAAGTTGTTCATGGAAACATGCTGAATGCAAAATGATCCCTTTGGCAGAACTTGGCTTGCTTTATTTTCAAGGTCTTCCTAAAGAAAATATGTGCCTGTATTTTGCACAACTATATCTGTGAGATGGTTAAAGAAACTGTGAGCATTTAGAATCCTGAAATTGGGGCATTTATTAATAATGTGGCTTTCCTGGAATAATTTGCTTCTGTTTAACATATTTGTTTTGTCACTTTTTTCTTTTCTTGCTGGAATCCGTTTATGGACTCCAACACCCGTCACTGGCACTTAGGCACTTCCCTTCCTCTTGTGCCCTGTGGTTTCTGATTCTGTCTTAAAATTCTACCTAAACAGAAAGGGCTGGGCAACTGCAAACATTTTATTGTCTCGCAGCTCATAAGAGATGAAACTAAGGCTGGTGCGATAGCCGACGCCTGTAATTCTAGCATTCTGGCCAAGGAGGCCAAGGCAGGAGGATTGTTTGAGATCGGGAGTTTGAGACCAGCCTGAGCAAGAGCGAGACCCCATATCTAATAAAAATAGAAAACTCAGCCAGGTGTGGTGGCTCTCACCTATAGTCCCATCTACTGGGGAGGCTGAGGCAGGAGAATCGCTTGAGCCCAGGAGTTTGAGGTTGCTGTGAGCTAGGCTGACGCCACGGCACTCTAGCCTAGGTGACAGAGCAAGACTCTGTCTCAAAAAAAAAAAAGTGTTGAAACTAAAACTTCAATTTTTACTTCTTTAGAAACTCCAACAGTTCATGGGAATAAGGAGGATTATAAAATCATGGGAGGGATTATCATATGCTGCCTAAGGACCTGGTCACACTGCTTTTTAGCCATGCTATGAATAGTCCACAGGCATCATGTTTCCCCTTCCTAAGACGGAAAGCCAAAAATGGAGTTATATGTAATAAAAGCATCAATTCCCAGACAGCTAAGCAGTGTATGCCATTTATAATTACACATTCCCATTTAAACATAATTTTCAGTGGATGTGCAGTGTTTCATCTTTGGTTGTTAATTGTATGTATTTTCTTCACAAATGCTGAGGTTTTAAACCTCAGGGTTTAAAAGGCTATTAGTTTAATTCAGAAAGAGTTTTACTTAAAGTTAGTCCCTGCGTTCAGACTGCCTGTGGTCTTCACCTTGTTGCAGTTGAATTAAGTTTATGGAACCTCTGCTTTTCATAGCCTTCATATCAACGCCTTGGGTTTTTGGCTTTTTACTAAATTTTAGAAACTACTAGGTTAAAATACAATAAAATGCTCAAGTAATTGTATCAGCTGTCACTTGTCTGTAGACTGAGACGACGATCTTGATGACCCTGAACTCTTGGGCCCAGCACTACCAGGCAGCAGTTGGCAATGTGCATTCGCTACTTGGTGGAAAGAAATCTGAATCTGGTGTTGGAAAAGTTTAGGGCTGTCGACAAGTTGAAAAAAAAAAGTTGAAGATATAAAAGGAAAGGCTGCCTAGAGCTTAAAGAGCTCTCATTTTGCAGATGGGAAACTCATTCATTCATTTATTATTAAATGTAATAAATATTGAGGGCCCATTAAATGCCAGGTTCGGTTCCATGTGCTCTGTAGACAGTGAAAAACAAAAGAAAAGAAACACAGCTCTGCTCTAATGGTACATGCATTGCCAGTGGGATGCAAGGACAATATACTAATAAATACTTTCAGGTTGCATTAAGAGCTGTGAGGAAAATCAAACAGCTGCTGGGATAGGGAATGTGTGGGTGTCGGTGGATGCTGCTTTCGGTAGGTTGGTATGGGAGGGGTCTCTTCCAGCTGTGATCTGGAAGACAAGGATGGAAAAGGGTTCTAGGCAGAGGGAACAGCAAGCGCAAAGGTCCTGAGGTAGAGATAAGCTTGGGTATCTGCAGAGAAGAAGGAAGGCTTCTGTGGCTGAAGTCAGGGGGTGAGAGGAGTTGGGAGGACAGCAGGGCAACTTCTCCAAGCGAAGGCCCTAGAGGCCTAGATAAAGAGCTGAAATCTTGTGCTAACTTCTTAAGAAAGCTGTGGGAGGGTTTTAATCAGTAAAGATTTGCCTATGTGGGGAGTGTGGGAGTGGATAGGCTTGCCTGACTTAGCAAATAAAAATACAGGATGCCAGGCTAAGCTTAAATTTCAGGTAGGCCATAAGTATGTCTTGTGCAATATGTGGAACATATTTATATGATTTGCTGTTTATGTGAAATGCATCCTGCATTTTATCTGGCAACCCTAGGGGCAGAGCCCTGTGAGCTGCCCGGCACCGGCCCCGGCCCAGGTGGCTATGGCAGGGGAGCCGAAGAGATCAGTTTTGTATGTCCATTGAAAGATCTTGCTGAGGAACTATATTTGGAGAGTGAGAAAAACAGGAATCAAGGATGACTTCTCGGTTTTAAACCTCAGCAGCTGGTGGTACCCTTCGCTGAGGTGGAGAAGATGGGAGGGAAGTGGGTTGTGGGTGCATCGGGATGGGGCCAGGTCTTACTGGTGAGGTGGGGTGCGGTGGACGTCCAGGTGGAGATGTGGAAGTTTGCTTCTGAGTGAGCTCGAAATCACTGTGGTCTGTTCCATTGGCCGCCACATCCGTCTAGCCCTCTCCCCTTTCTCCCTCCACTGAGTGTTCCCTGTTCCTATGGAAGGGGAAAAAAGCAACTCAGAGCATGCCTCTGGGGAAGGCTACCACCTCAATAAACACGTAGCCCCCAGCTAGGCTGCTGCTGAGAAGAGAAAAGGTGTACAGCTATTAATACATGTACTTCAAAGGAATTGGACTGAAGACTATTTCAGCATGCCTGTGCCTCTTTTGCGAAGTGTCTTTAAGGATGCATGGCCAGGTATAATGACACACAACAGCTTTTGCAATGAAGTGGTCATGTGGGCAGTCAAGGAAAAAAAAAAAACCAGGGTCAAAAGCATCTTAGTCACAACCTTTATAAAATCTAACACTACAGGTACACCATACCACCCCTGCACTTAAGTATATTTTGAAATTTTAACCCAAATAAGAAATTCTTATATTCTGAGGTAGAAACAAGGGTACCTAAACACAGTTGTGATTTGCATTTCCTGATTAAAAATATGTATCTTTTTTAAAAAATGGACTATAAAATTATAATTTCTTTTACAATGGCCCTTGTGTAATGGGTTTATTCACCTTGACTCTATTTTTTATATTGTAATGAAATTCCATAATTAGATCCAGAGTTGGTATTATCAGCATTTAACCACTAGAAAAATTGATTATGCTCCTTCTCAAAAATTACAAATTATATAATAAAGTTAGTGGGACATCTCTTTGTTGAAGCTACTTTATTAGGTAAGTAGTTTGATTACAAAGAGGCTGGATGTAAAATGGACTCATATCCAAGATACGTTTTGCAAAAATCAAAACTGGACACATTTTATGATCTTGTTCTTTTTCCCCACTTCCTCCATTAAATTTTTTTTAATAGAAAGCAGCATAATTATACTCTAGTTTTCTTCTCTGTGATGCTGTGATTTTTAATGCATCCCATTAAAGTCTTTTAGCAGAGGATTTTACCAAATAATTCACATTAAAGAATAAATAGTTAATAAAGTTTGCTATGTTGCTTTCTTCCCAAAGATACTCACATTTTAGTGGGATGCAGTATCGCCTAAGTCAAATTAGTATGAGAATTATCTGCATTGTTTACTATAAATGCAATTGCCCACAACCCCCATATGGAGTCTAATTCAGGGGTCTGCCTAGGGCAGGGCCCAGGAATCTATATTTTTAACAAATATCCTGGTCTTGTGAGGTGGCAAATCTGGAAAATGCTGAGCAAATCCTTGAGCAAAAGGATTAAAGTTGTAATGGTTGAATTTCAACCATATTAAAAGTATAAGTAAAGGAGTCTTTTGAGGGACTGGTGGAGAAATAATTGCAAATAAATTCTTTTATATTTTTGCCAAATAAAAAAATTATTTTATGTACCCTTTATTTTACTTTTAGAGATGGGGTCTTGCTATATTGCCCAGGCTGGATTTGAACTCCTGGGCTGAAGCAGTCCTCCTACCTTGAAACAAGAAGCTGGCTGTTCATGGGATGGGGTGTTCTGGGGAAGCAAGCAGGTGCGAGGGCAGCAGGAGGCATGAAAGGCCTTGGGGTGTTGGTTTTCCATGTGGCTGGTACAGAGGAGCGGTTGCAATGAGATGCCGCTTATAAAACCAGAGAGAGGCTATTGTGGAGGAGTGACTTGCATCGAGGAAACGGGGAGAGATAAAACTGTAGTTGTTTTTGGAAAGATAACTGAATGGCAGCATGCAGTATGGAGAGTGGAGGTGGGTGGGGTTTGGTGGCAGTGGTAGGTGTGTGCGTAAGCGAGAGAAACTATGAATGGTAACGGGAAAAGAAAACGAGAAAAGGAAGTCCAGGTCAGAGAGCTGTAGGACAGTTCCCGTGAGGCCCAGTGCGGTGAGGTAGGTCGGTGGGGTGGAGGAGAGGGTGGGGCTCTGGCACTAACTCTCAGGGAATGGGGTACTGAATGTGTTCGACAGAGGCCAGCCCTGCTGCCCCGCATACGCATGTTATGTACTTGACATGAAATATGTTGAGATGACCCCCATACTTTAGGGTGCAAATGCTCCCTTGAAGTGAAAGTGGAAGAAGAAGAGAATGTTCTTATTTGCCAATGTGAGAAGTGTTCGGTTGCTTCCAAGCTCAGAGAGGGACCGGGCGGCGACTCAGGCTGCCATGATGTGGCGGTCTGCGTGCAGTCTGTGGCCAGCCCCAGCTCGGGGACCTTCCTCTGAGCCTTAATTGCCAGCAATTTTGGTGGAATCCAGGTAACAGAATCACCATGGTGGTTATGTTCTTTGTACCCTCTTTCCATCAGTGTCTCTCTCTCTGTCTCTCTCTGAAAACACTATTTCCAAACAATATCCAGTAGATTTACTTAATGGGTAAAATAAAAAGGCCTAGGAAGTCGCTTTTCTCTTCATTCTCCTCCCCTCGCTCCCCATTCACTTGAGCCCAGTTTCAGACAAATGTAGAAAAGGTGAACAATGCTGGTGGATCTGTTTCAAATGGGATTCAGGGTCGATTCAACTTGAAATCGGCTCTGAGCCATCTGCTTGTGTGCCTGGGGTTTCACCTGCTTTGAATTAGGATAATTTAATAGTGTCCAATTGGACTAGGAGAGTATAAATGGTTTTGTTAATTAGATGAAAAAGTTCCATTTTATAATACTTATCATATTAACTGTGGGTTGGTGACTGTGGCTGCACTCTGTGTCAAAGCCTTATCTATTATCTGTTCTTCCTTTTGAAAATCTATCTTCTTGTTTCAGTTTCCATCATGCTGCGTTGGGCTGTCCAATCCCTGTGGCATTCTAGAACTAGATGCTGCTTGCCTTGCACGTTGCACCTCTTGGGGTCCTTTGCCTGATGTTTTGCGAACGTGCACGCTGCAACTCCAGATATCATTAAGCCTCACTATTTAGGTTTAATTATATTGACTATAGTTTATTTAAATATGTTTATTAAATTCAAGTTTTTTGAAAATAGATACTTCTGTGAAATTAGAACCAAACAATAAAGAAGTATTAATATTTGAGGTCCTGAATCTTTAAGTTTTAAGATCTTGAAGGCTGTGAATTCTGTTTTTTTCACTTCATCCTGTCCATGTTATTGGACCTTGGACTGTCTTGTCTGTAAAATAAGGAGACTGGGTAGATCATCAGTGATTCCTAAACTTAGCAAGCATCAGAATCCCCTGGAAGGTTTGATCAGACACAGATTTCTCCCACCCCGCCCCCCACTTCCCCAGAGTCTGATTCTGCAGGGTGGGGCCTAAGAATTTGTATTTCTAACATATTCCCAAGAGATGGTGATGTTGATGGTCTAGATGACCTTTTAAGTCTTTTCCGGTTCCAAAATTTTGCTTTACCTCTCTAAACCTCAATTTTCTAATCTGTTAAATGGGGATAATAGTATCTGACCGGTTGTTGTTAGGACTGAATGAAATAATAATAATAATTACCAGGCACATAGTAAATGTTAAATAAATGTTAGCTTTTATTAACTTCTGTCAGGGCAGTGTTTGAATTGGAAAACAGGTTCAGCTTGGATTAGAAATGATGAAAATAGGCTGGGCGCAGTGGCTCACGCCTGTAATCCTAGCACTCTGGGAGGCCGAGGTGGGTGGATCACTCAAGGTCAGGAGTTCGAAACCAGCCTGAGCAAGAGCGAGACCCCATCTCTACTAAAAATATAAATAAATTAATTGGCCAACTGAAAATATATAGAAAAAATGAGCCGGGCATGGTGGTACATACCTGTAGTCCCAGCTACTCGGGAGGCTGAGGCAGAAGAATTGCTTAAGCCCAGGAGTTTGAGGTTGCTGTGAGCCAGGCTGACACCATGGCACTCTAGCCTGGGCAACAGAGTGAGACTCTGTTTCAAAAAAAAAAAAAAAGAAAAGAAAATAAGAAATGATGAAAATATATTCACCTAATAATAAATCATTTGCTAGGCTTTTCAAATACTATTTACTTTCAACATTAAATAAGGAAAAGACCTACTTTTTACTCAAGTCCATTAAAACTATTTTAATAATAAGTAAATTTCTCTCTACTTTCTATGAAGCAGCATTTAAGGACAAAACAGAACAAAGAGTATTATCTTCAAAAAAAAGGAACAAATATTCAATAAGCATGTACTTACTGTAAAATATGAGTATTTTTATATTTTTGAACTCACAGTTAATGGCATCTTAATATTTAAAAGAGTAGAGTAGCTGTTCTTTTTCTTTTTAAAAAAAATAGCACCTAATGAGGGCCAGGTGTGGTGGCTCACACCTGTAATCCTAGCACTCTGGGAGGCCGAGGCGGGAGGATCGCTAGAGGTCTGGAGTTTGAGACCGGGTTCAGCAAGAGCGAGACCTCATCTCTACTAAAAACAGAAAGAAATTAGCTAGACAACTAAAAATATATAGAAAAAATTAGCTGGGCATGGTGGCGCATGCCTGTAGTCCCAGCTACTCGGGAGGCTGAGGCAGGAGGATGGCTTGAGCCCAAGAGTTTGAGGTTGCTGTGAGCTAAGCTGATGCCACGGCACTCTAGTCCAGGCAACACAGCGAGACTCTGTCTCTAAATAAATAAATAAATAAAATATAGCACATAATGGTATAAAGATTAAAAGTATCTTAGGTTCAGTAAATACAGCACTTTGAGTAAGTCAATTTGGTAATTCTACTTTATGGTAAATTATCTCTTGATAGTTCCATTTGTTAACTAAATCTTCAGAAAAAAACTTTATTGAGTTGATCATTGGCTAAAAAAGTAGTGTTTTATTGGATTTAAAGAGATGCTTATTTTGTGCTTTGAAGGGAGAAAGAGAGCATATTGAAGAGAAATATTGAATGTATTCAGTGTTAATGTGCTTTTAATGTTTGTAAATTGGAACTGGTGAGACCGTTTCCCATCGCAGACTGTTGAATAGCCCTGCTTTCCAACTTGAAAGGAGTGCCTCTAAGGCTACCCTTCTGTTTCTCCTGAACTTTGTCAGATTACTTTGGGTGATTTCAAAAGATTATGCCTGATTTCCAAACATGACACTTGTCTGGCCAAGGTGGACCACAGATGAAAGGAAGATATGTGTTTACATCTGCGGGCAGTGATGCAGCCGTTCCTCTGGGACAGTTGTTCTAAATGGGTGTCCTGGCTTTGACGATGATCCCTGTGCCAGATGTGAAGGAAGATATAAATCCCTCATCATGTACTGAATTCCACAATGCCTCTCCCCGCTCCCCCGGGGAACAGAGCCGGGGCTGACCTCTGCACCCTGGAGCAGCGGGTGGGAATAAGTAAATGCCACTGGGGGCTGTGTGTGCACGTGTCCTATCAGACAGAAAAATCAAACATCAGATTTCTGTCAGTTTGGGGTGATGATTGAGGTCAGGGAGAGTTTTTATTTTGAAACTGTTATTTGGAAGTTTTTATATCCTGGATACACTATTGACATTTTGTCCAACGTGTGGAGTGCAGGGGGAGGGCGATAGTGCAGCCTGACCTGGGAGAGCTAGCAGGGAAAGGAGGAGTCCCTACACACCCCCTGTTGCGTGTCCTCCCCTAGCCTGGGTCGTAGAACACTCAGGCATTTACTCCTCTGGGGCCTAGGGTGTCTAGCTTATGCTCAAAAAGTGAAAATGATCCCAGACTCAGAGATTAACAGAATTAGACCTGGACGAGATGGGTATGGTGTTTGACCCAGAAAAAGTTAAGGAATTATGTTGGGATACTCAGTGGCAGAGGCTGTAATAGACTCCCTCCAAATCTCCTGATTTGGATTCCGTGTTTGGCAAATATGACTATGTAAATAGGACCAGTTTAAACTTCATGACATGTTGTATTCGTAGAAGTTCTTTGGTTTCTGTGGAAACCTCCTCTTGCTGGCTTAAGCAGAAATGGGGAATTTATTTGAAGGAAGCTGAGGTATTACACAAAATTGAAGGAAGCGCTGACCAAGCAAGATGACGAGAAGGAACCAGGGTGGTCTGGGCTGGTGGCAGCGCGTGGATCTGCCATTTACTGTCTCAACTCAGACTGCTGTCTGCTCCCTGTCTCTCCGGTTCCAGCGTGACACTCTGCATGGTGGCTTCCTCCACAGAGACCTCTGTAGAAGCTCACACAGGCCTCTTAGACCAGCCATCCCCTCCCTCCCTCTCCTGTTACTCTGCTTTTATTTTCTTCATTGTACTTATGACCGTGCAAAAGTCTGTAAGTACTTGTTCCCCTGCGGAGATTTAAAAATACCCATGCCCAGCCCTGTCCCCCAGAGATTCTGATTTAACTGGTCTGGGTGGAACAGGGCATGTGTATTTTTCTTGAAATCTCCCCTGCTGCTCTAATGTGCAGCCGGGCTTAAGAATCATTGCCTTGAGTCCAGGAGTTAGTTCAAGGCTGCAGCGGGCTACTGTACTCCAGCCTGGGTGACAGAGCAAGACCCTGTCTCAAAAAAGAAAATAAAAAGAGTCACTGAATCGTTGCCTTTTGCATTGACAGGACATATACAGAATATGCTGTTCTAACCAATGCAGCTAAAAATGCGTTTAAGTGAATTGAGAATGACAGCTCTAGAAAGGGCTGCTGAGGAGTAATAAGGCATTTGTAGGTCACCACACATGTGTGATACTGACCAGAGCCCTCCCAGACCGGGGGGGTGCTAGGTGCTCTAGGTGTGTTACCTCAGTGGGTCCTAACTACGGCCTTGTGGGGTAGGTGGCAATATCCTCATTTTCCAAATGAGTCAACTGAGGCTGAGGGCTTGAGTGACTTCCCAAGGTCCACCAGTAGCTTGGGGTTCACGCTCAGCCTGTGCCCACAGTGCTTCAGCAAACACAACCGCCAGGCCAGCCAATTGCAGGATCCTAACTGACCCCTGTGCCCATGAAGGGGTGTGCTGGGGCTGAGGTGAGGCTTCTCCGCCCAGATGGAGGTCACACCAGGGAAGGTAGACTTTAGCAGCAAAAATGACATCAGTTAAAAATTCCCGACAGGAAGTACTGTTGAATGATGGGGTGTGTTACCAAGGGAGAATGTGTTCTCAGCAGAAATGATAGGAGAGAAAGAGGATCTCAGTTATTGCAAGAAAAGCAAAACTTTTCAGGGCCAATTAAGGGAAATATGAAGAATGTCAAGTGCGTGAGAATCTGAAACTAATAGTAGTTTCTTTAAAAGACGTAAAAGAAAGAGGAGGGGGGAACATGAAATTTTGATTTTGTCCCTTTAGGAAACTGAGATATATATGATTTGGCATTTGCACTTTTAGAGTTTGGGTTAGAAGAATGAGAAACATAAATATGAATGCTCTGTTCATGTCGTCCTTTTCATAAAAATAATGGGATGCAATAGCTTCACTGGGGCGTCAGGAAACCCTCCCTCGGGTCAGGGTGATTTGGAAATGGACTGATTTTAACTTGGAGGGTGGGATAGACCACAGGCCACTGTGGGTTCTTGAAGAAAGAATCTGTAATCCTTTTGGGCTTAACCATTAGGCAAATTTAGCTTCCTGGTTGCAGAAAGAGAAAACACACCCACAAAAAGAAAAACCCAGGCCCGTGGGAACAAGTAACTTCCTCCTCCTGGGGCTGCTTGAAAACCTAATCCTGCCTAGAAGCCAAGTCCCTTTCCTACTCAGCGGGAGGCTGGCCTGGGAGGCATCCAAGGGGCAGCGGGGCCTGGGGGCTGGCTGAGTGACTGAGCACACGGGCTGAGGCATACGCCTTGTGGACTGGCTCTCCAGGCAAAGAAGCTGCTCAGAGGCAGCTTTATGTTTCTGCGTCCACCTGGGAAAGTGAAGGGCCTGAGTGGCTTTGTCTTGTGTCCCACTCTGCCTCTCTGTCTCTTCTTCAATTTAACATGCCTTGAGGCTGAAAAATACAAGTTTTCATTTTTTACTCAGTTGGTGACAAAAATCAGAGAAAAAAAGTCACTGCCAATTGAAAGAGAAATATTAATATCTGCAAGTACAGAACTCATTTTCCTGCCAAGTATGTGAGCGTGGGCTGTCAATACAGTAAAACGATTTCGCAGAGTAATTGAGGGGAGGCCAGTGTGAGTTGGGGAAAGATTTGAAATCTGGATCACTTAAATTTCAGTAAACTGAGCAGAGGGCTAGGACTCACGCGGAGCCGAGGGCGTGCTAGAAAGGAGCTGCGGTGCTGGGAACCGTAGTGCGTAGTTGTCAGCAGAGTCCACACTCAAAGGCTCCTTAGCAATTTTTGTTTAGCAATTTTGTTGGTGCGGAAGGTCACAGGAGCCTTTCTTCACTAAAGTATGACAATGTCGGTCTACTCTAGCTTTCCTTGTTTTGAAGGACAGGGAAGGAAAATGGGAAGCAGCACATTGTTTACTTGCTTCGGGAGAAGCATTTAACAGATGCTTTTTCATTTAATGCTCACAGTAACCCATGAAGGAGGAGTATTATCTACATTTTACAGATAAGGAAAATGAAGTTTAAGTAACTTGCTGATCTTTATATGGCTTTTAATAAGCGGTAGAGACAGGTTGGACCCAATTTCCCCTTTACTACTTTACTCCAGGAAAATTAATTTTTAAAGTAAGTGATTTTCTGTTCAAATTCTTTGATTGGTTATAGATTCTCAGTTAATAGGGGGCATTTTGCTTGTCTTAATGGTCTAGAAATGTCTGAAACTAAACCAGTTTTGGGAACTAACATTTATTAATCACCTATTGTAAACCAAATAGATTGTGGCTAAGGAAAAATAGATTCTACTTACAGAATTGCTACTGACCACAAAATATAGTCCGTGGATTTCTAAGTTCACTTTAATTCAACAGTGGTGTTTTGTTGCTGAGTTGGTAATTGGGTAGCCTGGTTGGTGGTGGAGATGGGTGGTCTACAAAGAGGCAAGATAGACAGTATTTGCCCTCAAAGAGTTCAGTCTCCTACACATTAACAGGTGATGGATAGCTCAAGAGTTACTAAGTCCCATGTCCACTGCACAGGGAGGAAATGGGAAAGAGAGAATGGTGTGGGCTGCCAGAGACCAGGCAAGATGGGTTTGGAGTTAGGTTGGAGCACACATGGGATTTGCATAAATGGGTGAGAAGACACATGAGCCACGACGAGAAGGCAGAGGATACCACCACATGAATTATAGGAGTATCTGTCACTGGCAGTCTCACATTTGGAGTAACACAGGTGATGAAGGAGGTTGCGGCCATGCTGTGAGGGGCAGGTTGATTTCGGTCTGTTGGCAATGGTAGTGGTGTTGGCAACAGTATTAGAGATGATGGTCTTATAGTATTAACAATCTCTAACGTTTATTGAGCATTTCTTCTACTGGGTACTTTTATTCCACAAATACTTATAGACCATTTACGCATGCTGAGTACTGTTCCTTGCACTGGCAATACAACAGTGTATAAAACTGACAGAAATCCCAGCTCTTAGGGAGCTTATGAGTCACGGACAGATGATAAAATAGGTAAATTCGTCTACGATGCTACAGAGAAACGTAAGAGAGGAGTAGGTCAAGGGAAGTGTAGGGTAAATGACGTTACAATTTTAAAGCCTGGTTCTGTGTGCATCGGTGTGTTAACTCCTCTAATCAGGTAAATAATAGGTAGAAGGCAATCTTTGAAGAATTTTGAATATGAAATAACATGATGAAAATATAATTCATAAAGATGAGTGTAGCAAAGAGTAGGGAAAATACTGATGCCATAGGGACCAGCTAGGAGGCAACTGCAGCAACCTGGAATGGTTATAACTAAGAGGGATCTTTTAACAACTGATATCTTATAGGGTTTAGTAAAGAAAAAAGACCAATGTAGGGGAAAAAATAAAATTCACCATGTATCTATCTGGTTCATACCTTTTCCTAAGCCTAGAAACACAATTGTATTGCAGAACTGATAAGACTTGAGAGAGGGTTGATTCTAATTAATAACATGTGATACAGAAATGACAAAGATGACTGAGGTTTTGAGCCTTGGGTGACTAAAATGGTGAGAAAAAAGAAATTTTCAATGAGAAAGATGGAAATTTAACAAAATTGTCATGCTGTTTAAGTAATTTAAAAATTTCTGAAATGAATGGGGAGTGGCCTCCGAGGCATTAATTCTCCCTGAGCATCAGCAGTCTCCCCTTACACAGTGGGCGTCATGAAGGGTAAAGGCGCAGGTCCCGGTGCCGGGAGACCTGTCGCTCCTTCCCTGGCGCATGCGCGGTTTCTGCCTCACCGCCCAAGCTGCAGTGCCCACCTGTGCTGTCCCAGTGTGCTGTCTGCTGCTTCCCACTTTTAAAAAAGGTAGTCACTCACAGGTTCCCAAACTTTCTTGTTCACAGCACTCTGGATGTCTCTGACTCTTCAAGGCAACCCAAGAGCAGAAAAAATACAGAAGAGTTCCACTGAGTGAGTTGTGAGGTCAAACGACTTAATAAGTATTTGTTACAACGACTTAGTACCATTGGAAAAATAGTGCATATACATTGAAAGGAAAAATAATATTTTTTATGTAATTCTTAAATGACCACAGTTACTCACTGATGGGATGTATACATCTTGCCATACAACTTCTCAGACCTTGGAATCATGCTGGACACCACCATCCTCACTTTCTGTTCCATGCTGATTTTTAGGAGATACTTGCTTATTTTTATCATAGCAACCAACAGAAAACTGGGTTTCACAAAGGTATCGTGTTGTTGAAAGAAATATAGTGTGATCTAATGTTGAAACCAAGCACCCTGAGCTGGTAGCTTTCATGGTGTCTGACAGACGTCATTATGTTTCCCTTGAAAATTTGAAATATGCTGGGGCACCCCCTGTGACTTCACTGTGGCACCCTGGAGTGCCTTGGCACACAGTTTAAGAACCAAGGTAAGGCCTTTCTATATCATCTCTTTTTCTTCTCAATCTTACAGCCCTTCTTGGCCATCCTCATTTTTAAGAAAGTAACTTTGGATTCAGCCATGACCTCTGGGTTTTTCTTTTTACTTTTAAATTCCTAGAGTGAGTTTAAAGGGACCTCCTAGTCTTCTTCTAGTGTCCTACCACTGCACAGATGTGTCACTTGATAAGTCTACTTTGGTTTCAAGCTTAGTCAGTCCAAAGAATGGTTTCCAATCCTCATTCCTTATTTCTTTTGTATTTAAAATCTTGGCCCAGGTTCTAATTGTTGCCTGGCTTTTAACCTTATACTTTACTATAAGCTCATGGCTGTGCCAGACCTTGAGGAAAAAGGGCTTTCTATGCCTTTGTCTATCTTTTTTGGGGTTTTTGAGATAGAGTCTCGCTGTGTTGCCTAGGCTGCACTCAAACTCCCAGGCTCAAGTGATCCTCCCACCTTGGCCTCCTGAGTAGCTACGACTACAGGTGCACACGGTCTTGCCTGGCTTCCTTGAATACCTTTCAACTCTGCCACAACCCTATAGGTATGAGTGCTATTACTGACCCCATTATATGAGGAAACAGGCTGACCGTAGTGCCAAGGCATTGAAACCAACAGAAACACCACATATGCTGTTGCTTCTCTCCCAGATATAGGAAAGTCCAAGAGGCAACCCTGGGTACGGGTGACTGGTAGAAATAGGTGGTTTATTGTGTTTGATTTTTACTTTTCACAACTATATTTCTAATTTTTTTTAGAGAAAGGGTCTCACTCTGTCACCTAGGCTAGAGTACAGTGGTGCAATCATAGCTCACTGTAGCCTTGAACTCCTGGGCTCAAGCGATCCTCCTGCTTAGACTCCCAAGTAGCTGGGAATACAGGCTTGCACCACCACGCCTAGCTAATTTTTCTTATTTTTTGTAGAGACAGGGTCTGGCTATGTTGCCCAGGCTGGTCTTGAACTCCTGGCCTCAAGTGATCCTTCCACCTTGGCTTCCTAAAGTGTGGGGATTATAGGTGTGAGCCACCATGCCCGGCCTACAACTATATTTTTATAGAAGTAAACCATTGTAGCTCATTGTGGACACTTTGGCAATGAAGACAAAAAAATAAAAACTGACCTACTGTAGAAACTTAAGTGTTAAAACTATTAATTCCAATTTAATATTAATATTCTTTCCAAACTTTAAAATTATGTAATCATAATATATATAAAACCTTTAATCTTGCCTTTTTAATAAAAATTACATCATAAACATTTTTCTTTAATTACATAGCTCTTTTAGCTGTATTTAAAAAATTAATCCTTATCACCTTCAAGATGATACGTGCACATAATTTAAAAATGAAAACCACTAAAAAAATTTAACATAAAAGAGTAGACTCCTGCCCCACTTTCCTGAAGCCCCCCACCATTTACTCACCAGATCTAATCTCTTTCTTATCCTCCTTTCCAATGGCTCTACATAGTGCATTTGATGGTAACATAAAGTTTATGTACCTGCTGCTCCTCCTGTTTTTATTGAGGTATTGAACTATTGATTGAAAGTGGTGGCTCTGCAAGACTACTAATTCCTGATAAAGTCCTGTTCACTGTGCACACATATATACGTAAGCTCAGGGCTATCTTATCAGATGTACTTTGCCTTGCTATTTTTATAAGCCTAATTTAATTGTACATTTCATTTCTCATAAATAGCTATGAGCATATTGTTAACAATAATGACTTTCTTATTAAACATTAATAGATCTCCTAGCTCTTCCCAGTTATTTTCCCAAGCTAAGTTTGTAGAAGTTTGAGAATTAAGCCAAGAAAATTTCATGAAATTCTATTATATTTTAAATCATAATCATTAAGGCAGAGGAGGTAGCAGTCTGCTCTTGATGTCCGTAAAGACTACTGGGTGTTAAGAAACAGCACATTATGTGGATATATGGAGATTTTCTCAGCAGAAATATTTTCAAGCAATAGTCTTTTTAAAATTGAGGATCAATTTTCTGAAATACTGATTCAAAAGTACATGGGCAGGTGCCTATGCTGTCATAATAGACTATAAAAATAGTCTATAAAATAGACTATAAAATAGACATAATAGACTATAAAAATATTTTTTAGAGCTGCTAAGATTTACAGATAAACCGAGCAGATAGTTCTCATGTAGCCCTCACTGACCTTCCACCCTCCCACCAACCAGTTTCTCCTATTATTAACATCCTCCATTAGTGTGGTATTGTTATAATCGATGAGCCAATGTTGATACATTGTTATTAATTAAAACCAACAGTTTTCATTAGAGTTCACTCTTGGTGTTGTAATTCCATGGATTTTGACAAATGTGTAATGACAATGATGTATCCACCATTGCGGGATCTTACAGCACACTTTCCCTGCCCCCCAAATCACCCGTGCTCTTCCTGTTTATCCTCCCGCCCCTTAACTCCTGGCAACCACTGACCTGTTTACTGTCTCCATGGTTTGCCTTTTCCAGAATGTCGTGTAGTTGGAGTCACACAGTGTGCAGCCTTTTCAGACTGGCTTCTTCCACTTAGTAATAGGCATTTAAGTTTCCTCCATGTCTTTTCATGGCTTGATTGCTCATTTCTTTTTAGCCCTGAATAATGCTCTACTTTTTGTATGTACCATATTTTATTTGTCTATTCACCTATCGAAAGACATCTTGGTAGCTTCCAAGTTTTGGCAATAAAGAATAAAGTGCCTATAAACATGTGTGTGACAGTTTTTATGTGGACGTGTGGTAAAAACCAAGGAGCACTGTTGTTGGATCATATGGTAAGAGTATTGTTTAGTTTTATGAAAAACTGCAGGACTGTCTTCCAAGGTTGCTAGACAATTTTACATTTCCTCAGCAATGAATTAGAGTTCCTGTTGCTTCACGTCCTTTCCAGCATTTGGTGGTGTCAGTGCTTTGGATTTTTGCCATTCTAATGGTGCACAGTGTTATATCTCATTGTTGTTTTAATTTGCAATTCCCTGAGGACATATGTTATGGAGCATCTTTTCATGTGCTTATTTGCCATCTGTGTACCTTCATTGGTGAAGTGTCTGTTCATATCTTGTGCCCATTTTAAAAATTAGGTTATTTTCTTACTATTGATTTTTTGTTTTGTTTTTTTGAGACAGCGTCTCACTCTGTTGCTGGGGCTAGAGTGCTTTGGCATCAGTATAGCTCACAGCAACCTCAAACTCCTGGGCTCGAGAGATCCTCCTGCCTCAGTCTCCCAAGTAGCTAGGACTACAAGCGCCAAGCGCATGCCATCATGCCCAGCTAATTTTTTCTATTTTTAGTAGAGATGGGGTCTCACTCTTGTTCAAGCTGATCTTGAACTCCTGACCTCAAGCGATCCCCCTGCCTTGGCCTCCCAGAGTGCTAGGATTACAGGCGTGAGCCACCAAGCCTCACCTCTTATTATTGCTTTTTTAGTGTTCTTTGGGTATTTTGGACACCAGTCCTTTATTAGATATGTATTTTGTAAATATTTTCTTCCAGTTTGTGGGTTTGTCTTTTCACTTTCTTAAGTGTCTTGTAGAGCAGAAATTTTTAATTTTATTGAAGCCAAAGTTTTTTTCTTTTTTTCTTATAGATCATGCTTTTGATGTTATATCTAAAAAGTTACCACCAAGCCCAAGGTCTTCTGGCTTTTTCCCTATGTTGTCTTCTAGGAGTTTTATAGTTTTGTATATTACATTTAGGTCTGTGATCCATTTTGAGTTAATTTTTATAAAAGGCATAAGATCTGAGTCTAGACTTATTATTTATTTTTTGCATGGTCAGTTGTTCCAGCATTATTTATTGAAAAGACTATCCTTTCTACATTTGTTCTTTTGTCAAAGATCAGTTGACTCTATTTGTGTGGTTCTATTTCTGGGTTCTATATTCTATTCACATATGTTGAGTGTTTTTTTACTTTCAGTGAAGATAAAATCTATTAGTAACTAATCTTGGTTTCATTTCTTTGGCCCTTACTTTCCTCATGAGAGGGATGGGTAGGTAGAATAGATCCTTCTTGCTGTTTCTTCTCTCTTTATCTCATGAGACTAGTTTGTATTTAAGTATACAGTCAGGGTGATGCTTTTCTCACCCTGAGAAAGTTTCTGGGCATATTCCAACAGACGGCAGGACTGCGTACGTGTCTTTGTGTGTGTGTGCAGGCAGAGCGGCAGACATCTGTTTAGACAAGGTTTCTGGCTATGCCTCTTATATTTTATAGTGGGATATTAAACCTACCTTTTACTAATAACTAAGAAAGCATATTATTCTGCCCCAATCTGTAACAGAAAATGTCAATACTTGAGTTCTTACCAGCAATTAAAACTTCAGATTTCCTGTCATGCAACTTTCATCAGGGAACATTTGGCAATTCTGGAGACAAATTTGTTTGTCCCAACTGGTAGCAGGGAAGGTTGGAGGGGTGTTACTGGCATCTAGTGGGTAGAGGCCAAAGGAGCTGCTAAATATCCTACAAGGTACAGACAGCCTCCCACAGCAAAAAATTTTCTGGCTTGAGATGTCAATTGTGCTGAGATTGAGAAGCCCTGTTGCAGAGAAACAGATATATTTATATCTATGTACATGTTTTCCTGTTTGTTTTGGCCTCTAGATAACCTCAACTTTTGTAGATTTGCCATCTACATCTAACAATTGTGAAGAAACTCATGGTGTGGTATAACATTCAGCTTCTTTTAGGTATCTTGAACTTAGTTTCACTTTTTCCTGATTTCAAAATAGTTTCTATTATGCTGCATGCATTTATGTAAGCTGACTTAGTTCTTAAAGTGGGACATAAACACAGAATTATATAAATTTCCCAATACAGGTGGCTGGATTGTAAATCATGAAAATGAGTCTGGAAACAAAGTTGATGTTTGATAACGCTTCTGGGCCGGGCGCGGTGGCTCACGCCTGTAATCCTAGCACTCTGGGAGGCCCAAGGCGGGAGAATTGCTTGAGGTCAGGAGTTCAAGACCGGCCTGAGCAAGAGTGAGACCCCGTCTCTACTAAAAATAGAAAAATTAGACAGTGTGGTGACGCACACCTGTAGTCCCAGCTACTTGGGAGGCTGAGGCAGGAGGATCACTTGAGCCCAGGAGTTTGAGGTTGCAGTGAACTACAATGACACCATTGCACTCTCCCCAGGGCGATGACAGAGTGAGACTCTGTCTCACAAAAATTAAATGAAAGGAAGGAAGGAAGGAAGGAAGGAAGGAAGGAAGGGAGGGAGGGAGGGAGGGAGGGGGAGAGGGAGAGAAAGAAAGAGAGAGAGAGAGAAAAGAAAAGAAAAGAAAAGAAAAGAAAAGAAAAGAAAAGAAAAGAAAAGAAAAGAAAAGAAAAGAAAAGAAAAGAAAAAAGAATGCTTCTGGGTTGGTTGTACACGCATAATGCAGAGTCGGTTTTTTTGTTTTTTTTTTTTTGAGACAGAGACTTAGTTGCCTGGGCTAGAGTGCCGTGGTGTCATCCTAGCTCACATAAAGCTCAAACTCTAAGGCACAAGCAAATCTTCTGCCACAACAACCTCAGTAGCTGGGACTACAGGAATGCGCCACCATGCCCGGCTCATTTTTTCTATATATTTTTAGTTGGCCAATTAATTTCTTTCTATTTTTAGTAGAGACGGGGTCTCACTCTTGCTCAGGCT
>CAUYPO010053689.1:0-10764 GCA_963574435.1 Cheirogaleus major | reverse complement strand
ATTAGTTACACAATTTCCTTTTACAAAAGAGAAAAGTGTTTCATATTTCCTGACTTTTCCTGTGCTAACAAGTGGTTCTCAGTTATATGCAATATTGGCAGATATTTTGGGGAAAAGAAAGAAGAACGCTATCTGTTCCTTCAAGGTAACAGTGACCTATTAACAATGAATGGAAAAGTTAAGTGCTTATCAAAAGCATGTATAATTTGAAAACACATATTTGGAAATATTTCTACCATTCTGTGGGTTTTTTTCTTTTTTTGGCTGAAAATTATATATTTGTCACCTATAAAAACTCAAATAAAGTACTCTGAAATTTGGAAACAGAATTCTCAAACCTGTTTGAAAATGTTCCAAATGAAGAATTACAGTGGATTTTAAATGCACTTTTTAAATACAAAAATGCAATACTTCCTGATTGACATTAGGGAAGATGGGTATTTCTAGTGGAATTTCAATTAAAAAATCTTTCTATAGCTGGGTGTGGTGACTCATGCCTGTAATCCTAGCACTCTGGGAGGCTGAGGTGGGAGGATCGCTCAAGGTCAGGAGTTCGAAACCAGCCTGAGCAAGAGCGAGACCCCATCTCTACTACAAATAGAAAGAAATTAATTGGCCAACTAAAAAATATATAGAAAAAATGAGCCAGGCATGGTGGCGCATGCCTGTAGTCCCAGCTACTCAGGAGGCTGAGGCAGAAGGATTGCTTGAGCCCAGGGAGTTTGAGGTTGCTGTGAGCTAGGCTGACGCCATGGCACTCAACCCCAGGCAAAGAGTTAGACTCTGTCTCAAAAAAAAAAAAAAAAAAAAAATCTTTCTATAAATAGGGTATAGGACTGAAAAATTGAGTATCATGATTTTATATTACTTCCCTTTGAATCTTAGTACCTTTTTGAGATATGTGGAAGTGAGGGAGAAACTTCCCCTTTCCCCCAAAAGTTGACTGAAAGATCAACTCACAATTAAGGCAGATTAATAAAAAAAAAAAGAGGTTTATTTACTGTATACATGGGGAGAATCGCAGAGTGATTACCTAATATCCCAAGGAGGTCTAGAAATTTATATACCCTCCTATTAGAGGGGAGAGAGATAAGAGGAATATAGATAATTCTGTTTAGGGGCAATAAATGGTTGCTAGGGAGGATGAATAGATACTTGGGAGAATGAAAGGATTGTAATCTGCAGATTGACTTGTAAATTAACCTGAGAGACAGGTATTATGTTTAAAATGATTTGGTCTGAAGGATACACCTCAGGAAAAAAACAATACAAAAAACAAAATATATATATAAAAAAAATGATTTGGGCCAGGTCTAGTTGCATTCTTGATCTTCTTTCCTGCAATATTGAGATAACAGGGAGGGGAAGGGAAGTCAATTGTTCTTTTTGATGGGTCTGTCTGGTTTGTGCAGATAGAGGGAAAGCCCATTCCAATGCCTGTTGATCTATAATTCAAAATACTCTTTATACCAAGGAGTCATATTCTGGGGTGAACTTTCCTGAGCTCTCTCATTGCCTCTGTCTGGAACTTCCCTAGAAGTTTCACACACTAAAAGCTGAGTCAGTGGCTATGGAGAGTGAGATCTGGTTAGTAGTCAAGTGATGAGAGATCTGAAAAGGGAGACAATAACATAGATTAGAAAGAGAATAAATAACTAAAAAATGAACAGATCTAAGCACATTTCCCTAAACCCCATTAAACCAGTCTCCCATTCTTAGGAATCGGTCTTCATTAAACTGATGAAGAATATTAATCTTGTCTTTTAAGAGGTGTTGATCAGTCTCTACTTGCCCTCAGTGGTTTATATAGAAAAAGCATTTTTCACCAATAATTGTGCAAGCTCCTCCCTGTTGGGCTCTCAGGACATCCAGGATGCGGCAGTTTTGAAAATACAACAGAGGCAAGACTGTTGACTTCTAACTGAAGTGCTCCCTGTGCTGGCAGAGTGATAGTGAACTCTTCATTCCGCTACCATGGAGAGATTCAAGACTGCCTTTTCAATCTCATGAGTTCCAAATGCCAGGAAAAGAGTCTTGGGCACCAAAAAGAACTTAGAATTGTGATATACAAGTGAGTTTTTAATAACATCGCATCTAGTACGTTTGTATGGTACCACCTTATGAATGAAAGAGCCCAGGTAACAGAGGGTTTCCGATAACCCAATCAACGGCGTCCTGACCGTCGAGGTGGGAACTACTTATATACATCATTACCATACGCAATAAGAAAGCCGATGTTATTTACAGATGGGGTCACGCTGGAACCTGTGAACTCACAGTCTGGAGTGTGCTATCCGTCTTCTTTCTCATTGGCACTTCTACATCTCCGGTTTCCACATGTCCCTGCCAGTCTGTGGGAACAGAACAGGTTGTGAAATATCTGATATAAAAGGCCATTTTTCTGGTTCTGGTAGTTACAGTGCTTGGTGTTGTCACCTAACCAAGTCAGTCCAGATTTTTGGTCTGTCCATATGTATTCTTTAGTGTCTGGCAGCTTAACAAGGGAGCTACCCCAAGTTGCACAGGCCTGGCTTGTGAGCCAGCCATAACATCTGGTGATTGGACAAGCGTTGACACCATGAGGATTAGTGTCAGCATCATCTAAGAGGTGTAAGAATGTCATCTGTGGAATCAAACCATAAGGTTTGATCACAATATTGTCCTAGTATATCACCCAGAAAAGATACAAAATCTTTCTAGTCACTTTGCCTAAGCAAAAGACAGTTCTTGCTTCCACAAAGGTTTTTCTGTGTCCAGTTGCCTCACCAACAGGGGAAGCAGCGTGATGTTTTTTCTCTGGTTGTGGATGCCACATCTTGTCATACAGCCATCTTCTGGACTGGTTCCACCAGGCACTCATATTGGCAGAAACAAAATGAGTTCAGATTCCTTTGCATGATCTAGATATTGGCATAACCAGAAATTAGATTGATTAGTTAGTGTGCCCAGGGTGTGAAAGACTTGTGCAAAGGGGTGCTGGGTCTGTGCCTGACCTGCTGGAAAAACAGTAAGGGTTAGTAAGAGCAAGGCACAGTTTGAAAGAGAGTCACAGTGAAAGATTAAAAGGAAGAATGGGCTAGGTTGACGCAGTCTCCACTCAGCTTCCAATGTGCAGTCCTCAAAGCGGAAGACTTAATAAAAGAAGAGTTTTAAAAAGACCCTTTTGGGGAAGAGGTAAAAAGGAAAAAATATAGAAAAAAAGTTTTTAGATGAAAAGTGGGGTTTCTTGATTCATGATCTTGGGAAAAAGCTATGTCAGGAGGACATCTGTTTCAGGGGCCTGGGAACTAGCCGTGGAAATGCCCACTTTCAGGTC
This sequence comes from Cheirogaleus major, assembly GCA_963574435.1. Classification (NCBI taxonomy): domain Eukaryota; kingdom Metazoa; phylum Chordata; class Mammalia; order Primates; family Cheirogaleidae; genus Cheirogaleus; species Cheirogaleus major. The sequence goes on along the minus strand of CAUYPO010053689.1, from coordinate 7,448 downwards.
ACCTGTAGGGGTGGTCCTCCAATTGTTTCAGTGTCGTTTGGTGTGGCTCAAATGAATACAGGAGGAGTTTTCTTTTATTTTGATGGTGGTGTAGGTGGTTAACAGTATTTCATAAGGGCCTTCCCAGTGAGGTGACAGCACATGCCTTCTTCTAAAAACTTTGATGTACACACGATATGTTGGTCAAAAATCATGGCAAGTCTTGTCAGTTGGCGGAGGCCATGCTCCTTTCACCTGCTGATGATCTGCTCCAAGCATAATGGCGCCTGAATGCAGCTAGTCATGGTGTCAAACCGTTCCCTTAGATCCCCATAGTGTTCAGTCAGTCCAGAATAGAAGGTTTAGAGCTGCCAGTAGGCATGGGGTGACAGAACACTGTTTTGAAAGGGGTTAATACATGTCTCCTATTTGGAGTAGTCTGGGTTTTTATAAGGGCCAAAGGTAATGCTTCTGGCCATTTAAGTCCAGTGCCTTGACAGACTTTTCCCAAAATCCTTTCTATGTTTAGATTTTTACATTCCACTTGCCCTGAGGATTGGGGGTGACATGAAGTATGAAATTTTGATAAGTACCCCAGAGGCTTTGTAAGCAAGTGGTTTATTTCTGCTGTAAAATGAGTCCCTTCCTCTGACTCAATCCATAAAGCAATACCACAACGAGATATAATCTGTTACTAATTTCTTTATCACTGTTGTAGCATCAACACGCATAGTTGGATAGTGTTCAGTCTATCCACTAAACAAGTAAAAAACAACCAAACAGTGAGAAAAGCCTAAAGCTGGAGGTAAATCTATAAAATCAGTTTGGATGCTGCAGGGGCAGCGTGGCCCTTTGGGAGCTTTCTGGAGAGTGCTGGTTTCCTCCAGAGATTTGGTGAGATTTCCAAACAGTGCTCTGGGAAATCATTTGGTCAGAGATTTTGTAGATCCCAGGGCAGTACCAACTATATATATACATTTATTTTTTTCTTAATCATCCTCTGTTTGCACATATGTCCCATCCGATGGGAGATAAGCGCGTCAAAAAGTTAAAAGAAAAGGGGCCACAGGGAGTGTGTTTGGCCCATATACAACCCACCTGATCATTGTTTAGCACCCTTTTGTATCCACTTATCTTTTTCAGACTGTGGGACATTAGCCTGATGATCAATAGTATCAGACAGAGATAAGGACGGAAATAAATTGAGTGAAAAAAGGAGTGGTAGGGCCATATTTGGCTGCATATTTTCTAGGGTTACAGTGTCTGTTTCCTTAGCGTGGGCTGGGCAATGAACAACAGCAATCTTAGAAGGAAGGTGAATAGCTTGTAATAGTGCAGCAATTATAGGCCCATTGGCAATAGGAGTGCCAGGAGAAGCTAAGAAGCCATGAGATTTCCAAATTGTGCCAACTGCATGGCACACTCCAAAGGCATATTTGGAGCCTGGGTAAATAGTGGCAGCTTTTCCTTGTGCTAATATGCAAGCTCTAGTGAGGGCTGTGATAAATTTGACTCAAGGTATTTTGGATGAGCTTTTGAGGGCCTTGAGATATTTCATGTCCTAAGCAAGTTACAGTTGTCTGTACCCGCTGGAGGTAGACCTAGAGGCTTTATGGCCTCATTCAGTTAGTCTTTAAAAAAAATGAGGGAGGCCGGGTGTGGTGGCTCATGCCTGTAATCCCAGCATCCTGGGAGGCCGAGGCTGGTGGATCGTGCGAAGTCAGGAGTTCGAGACCAGCCTGAGCAAGAGCGAGACCCCGTCTCTACTAAAAAGAGAAAGAAATTAGCTGGACAACTAAAAAAAATATATATTTATATATATACATATATAATTAGCCGGGCATGGTGGTGCATGCCTGTAGTCCCAGCTACTCAGGAGGCAGAAGGATCGCTTGAGCCCAGGAGTTTGAGGTTGCTGTGAGCTAGGCCGACGTCACGGAACTCTAGCCCAGGCAACAGAGTGAGACTCTGTCTCAAAAAAAAAAAAAAAAAATCTGCTCTTTTAGCTATTTGAAAATATAGACTAAATTATTGTTAACTATAGTCATTCTACAGTGCTATAAAACACTATAATTTATTCCTCCTGTCTAGAATTTTGTGGGATTCTTTTCTTTTTAAAATTTTTTGTTTGTTTTTTCTTTTTTATTTCAGCATATCATGGGGGTACAAAGAGATACAAATAGAACTACTATTTGATCCAGCAATCACATTACTGAGCATCATTTTAAAATTTTTTGTAGAAACAAGAGTCTCACTATGCAACCCAGGCTGGTCTTCAACTTCTGGCTTCAAGTGATCTTCTTGCTTCAGCCTCACCAAGTGCTGGGATTATAGGTGTGAGCCACGTGCCCATTTTACCTAGCTATAATTTTGAATCTGTTAACCAACCTCTCCTGATTCCTCCTTCCCTCCTCCCCAACCCAGCCTCTAGTTACTCTACTTCTATTTGATCAACTTATTTAGCTCACTGTAATTTTCAAAAGCCTTGCAATATCCTAAATGTACAAATAGAATACTAGCTAAATTATAATACAAGAATATAATCATATACAGACATTCAAATTAGGTAGATCCTTCAGATATATTTCTAAGTGAAGAAAACCATAGAACCATATATATATATAGCTAATTTTTGTTTTAATTAATGTTTAAAAGGATATATATACACTAGTGAATACTATTTTTAAAAGTCTACAGAAGAATGGGTTAACAGTGGTTATCTCTGAGGAGTGAGATTATTTGACCGAGAGGGAGAGACTTTTATTTTTCCTTTTTTTCAACCTCTAGTTCTGTTTTAATTTTTTATTTAACTATGAGTAAGTTTTATTAATTGATGATAAAGTTTAAAACATATTAATGTTTCAAAATGGCCTCATCAAACAGCAATGTCATGTACCCAATCAGAAATCTTTGCCACAATCCCCTTTTAGAAAGAAGCAGCTTCCAAACTCCCGAGAACAGGGTCTCCGTACAGACTAAATAGCATGTGACTAAATAGCAAGTGAAGACTTGCTGTTCCAGATATAGACTTTCCTTGTCAAAGGAATATTAAAGTGTAATTACAAAGTTGTAAAATATTTATGTGTCAATTTTTAAAAATTTGCATCAAAAAGGGCTTTCTTTTTAATACTCAACTAATTAAACAATAAGTTAATCAAATACTTCATCTCAAAGCATTCTGGCTAATTTTGTTTAACTGATAATTATAAATCAATACACTTTAATGTGTAGATAATACTAAAATTTACAGCTTACTGCTGATTAATTTTAGGGCTTCTGTATCAAGGCAATGAAAGTAAGTTGTTAACGTTACTTCCTGATTTTGCAAAAGTCCAACACAGTGTTTTGAATAGCTGCAAAGAAAGAAAGAAGTTTGTTCTCTGGAGTAAGCAACTACTATTCCTCTCTTCTGTGCTTACACATATTACTAATTTTTCAAAACATAAATGTAGCTTTTATTCTACAGAGAATACGCTTCATAATATTCAGATTGCAATTATAAAAATACTACATACAGAACTAAAACAGAAACTTTTTAAAAAGTGCCAACCTCTATTAACAGAATTTGTATTGAATACTTATTTGTGAAACATTTACATATATATATATTTTTTTTTTTTTTGAGACAGAGTCTTGCTTTGTTGCTCTGGCTAAAGTGCAGTGGTGTTACCACAGCTCACTGCAACCTCAAACCTCTGGGCTCAAGCAATCCTTCTGCCTCAGCCTCCCAAGCAACTGGGACTCCAGGTGCACAACACCACACCCAGCTAATTTTTCTATTTTTTGTAGAGACTGGGTTTTGCTGTGTTGCTAAGGCAGGTGTCAAATTCCTGGCCTCAAATGATCCTTCCGCCTTGGCCTCTCAAAGTGGTAGTATTACAGGCATGAACCACTGTGCCCGGCCTGTGAAACATTTATGTGTTGAGAGCTTTGAAAAAGGCAAAATATGTAGGTTAAGGTCCCATCAATATTCCTAATGATACATTGGAAGGTATATAATATTGGAAATTACTTATAAAGTATGAGTCATGCTCTCTTTTGAGCAAGAACTATGGAAACCTGACAACAAAGGTTAATTTCCAATCTGGTAATATGTAATACATTTTAGACTGTTACAGTTTGAACTGGTAGTTAATAATTGAAAGTCTTCATCCTCTTGTTATTGATTTGTTTTAAACTTGGAAAAACATTCTTCACCTCTGCTCAGTCCTCAAGCAGATGGGACTGTTCACTGGAGTCAAGCTCCAATACCACAAGAGTTGTGCATTTCTTCCCAGCTGTTTACTTGTATAATTATCATGGCGCTAATTGGTGGGCTTTTATTCTGCAATATAAATGTCTTCAAACACACGTATTTCAAGTTCAGGACTTTAAGGAAAGCTTGGATAGCAGAAAATAAAATGCTGATTTGGAAATCCGGAATAATTTAGACAGCAGTCAGAAATTTCAGTTTATTCAATTTACTTTAGAAGAAATTCATTAAATATACATTACTGAATGTACTAGATGTAGTTTTATAAGAGCTTTTGTAAATGTTTTCTTCTCTCCTTTTAAATCACATGATCTATAAGGATTATTTTTGAAAAAGAAGAAATTATTGTTTTATATTGGCAGCATTTCAAGAAAACACTGTTAATTTAAATGTCAATAAATATTTAAAAGTTTATTTGAAATGTGATAATTTATGCTATTGTATCATTATAAGGCATATTAGTGGTATGTAATTTTTCATTGTGCTAACTGAAATTTGGACTTAGAAAAGAAAAAAAATAATGCACCTGCATTTGATTAGTGGCCGTGAATTTTAAACATATTGGAAAATTAAAAATGAATTATAAATATGTCAAAGATATGCTAGCCTGGGCAACAGAGCAAGACTCCACCTCTAAAAAACAATTTAAAAATTAGCCCAGTATGGTAGCATGGGCCTACAGTCCTAGCTACTCAAGAGGCTGAGGTGGTAGGATCGCTTGAGCCCAGGAGTTCTAGCTTGGGCAACAAAGTAAGACTCTGTCTCAATAAATAAATAAATAAGTTGAAGATATGAATTTAAAACTGAATCATAGGCTGGGCGTGGTGGCTCATGTCTGTAATCCTAGCACTCTGGGAGGCCAAGGAGGGAGGATCCTTTGAGCTCAGGAGTTCAAGACCAGCCTGAGCAAGAGCGAGACCCTGTCTCTACTAAAAATAGAAATAAATTAATTGGCCAACTAAAAATATATAGAAAAAATTAGCCAGGCATGGTGGCGCGTGCCTGTAGTCCCAGCTACTTGGGAGGCTGAGGCAGAAGGATTGCTTGAGTCCAGGAATTTGAGGTTGCTGTGAGCTAGGCTAATGCCACAGCACTCTAGCCAGGGCAACAGAGTGAGACTCCGCCTCAAAATAAATAAATAAATAAATAAAATAAAACTGAATCATAAACAATGTCAACCATTTCAAGGTTATATGATAATTCTGAAGCATAGGTTATCTAGAGATTCACATAGTTACAAGATGAATTCAAGCCAAAGTAAGTTTAGAAGGAGAAACAAAAAAGTCAATCTTAAGGTTGCTGTAAAAAATGCTTTGAAACTGATAGTGCAAACATCTATTAAACCAATGCTGTAATTTCATTACAAATGAAATGTTGATTAGTAAAGGACATTTTCAATTTTATTGTTTTCGAGACACGTTCTTGCTTTGTCACCCAAGCTGGAGCGCAGTGGTGTCATCATAGCTCACTGCAGCCCTGAACTCCTGGGCTCAAGAAATGATCCTCCCCTCTTAGCCTCCTGAGTAGCTGGGACTTCAGGCCTGTGCCATGAACCAAGCTAATTCTCTCTATATTTTTTTCTCTACATATTTTTAGTTGCCTGCTAATTTCTTTCTATTTTTAGTAGAGATGAGGTCTCGCTCTTGCTCAGGCTGGTCTCGAACTCCTGACCTCGTCAAGCGATCCTCCCGCCTCGGCCTCCCAGAGTGCTAGGATTACAGGCGTGAGCCATCATACCCAGCCCAATTCTCAAAAACTTTTTGTAGAGACAAGGTCTCACTGTGTTGTTCAGGCTGGTCTTGAACTTCTGGGTTCAAGCAATCCTCCTGCTTCAGCTCCCAAAGTGCTGGGATTACAGGTGTGAGCCACCACTCGTGGCCTCAATTTTTTATTAAAAAAAGAACACTGAAAAATCAGCATTCTTGGCCGGTTGTACCAATATGAAATCACACAATTAGTGATCTGAATGATGAGGGTCTATCTTAGACCTTCTTCCCGTGGCAAATGCAAGGCTGCCACTTCCAGTTTCATGCCCATAGCACAGATTGACTAGTAGAAATAACCAGGACCACAGTCAGCAGAGAAAGCTAGAGAGGGCCTTGAATAGTGAGCACAGGTTTAGCAAAGTCAGTTCTATGACATGTAAATACTGGCTAGTCTGTTTTCTGAGACTGGATTGATATTATATGAAGAAGGTAGATTTTAATTAGTTTAGGTAAAAACCTTAAATAATCACAAGGTTCAAAGGGAGAACTCGGCAAAAGAAGCATGCTTTCTTGGCTGGGCGCAGTGGCTCACACCTGTAATCCTAGCACTCTGGGAGGCCAAGGCAGGAGGATCGCTTGAGCTCAGGAGTTTGAGACCAACCTGAGCAAGTGTGAGACCCCATCTGTATTAAAAATAGAAAAATTAGCCAGACATTGTGGCACATGCCTGTAGTCCCAGCTACTCAGGAGCCTGAGGCAGGAGGACCACTTGAGCCCAGGAGTAGGAGGTTGCAGTGAGCTACAATGATGCCACTGCACTCTACCCAGGGTGACAAAGTGAGACTTTGTCTCAAAAAAAAGAAAAGAAAAAGGCATGCTTTCTAAATGAAGGGATCTGATTATTTTGAAATATAGTATAATATGTAATGAATCAATGTAACAAATGTACAAATAAGCTGTTATAAAAAAGAGAAGGATTTTTGCAGGGCAGGTGTTGCAAATGGGCAGCAAGCCAAAATTCAACAAAACAGTATGTTCTTCACAGGCAAATATGTCACAAATTACCATATGCAGTTTGACATATTAGGAATTGGCTCTGGGTGCCTGAGACTTCTGAGTTCAAGCCATGGAGAGTTAGGGAGAAATCCTCTCACTTGTGGGGATTGCTGACTTCCTAAGGAATTATTAGGCTCCCAATGTGAACAAATGATCTTTTCTCCAGACCAGAGATTTTTTTTTTAAGGCAGGTATATTCCATGGTATACATATACCACATTTTGTTAATCCACTCATGTATTGATAGGCACCTGGGTTGCTTCCACAACTTTGCAATTGTGAATTGTGCTGCTATAAACATTCAAGTGCAGATGTCTTTTTTGTAGATTGTCCTTTGTTCTTTTGGGTAGATGCCCAGTAGTGGGATTGCTGGATCAAATGGTAGATCTACTTGTATCGCTTTAAGGTATCTCCATATTGCTTTCCACAGAGGCTGAACTAGTTTGCAGTCCCAC
>CAUYPO010053688.1:0-61312 GCA_963574435.1 Cheirogaleus major | reverse complement strand
GCTGAGTCCCGCTGCTGCCCTGGGGCTCGTGCCCCTCCCTTCTCAAGGAAGTGCAGCCCAGATACAGCTCCCTGTCCTGCAGTGTCAGGCCGACAGACCGAGCTCTGCCATCAGCCACAAACCTGGAGTCAACTGAGAGTGCAGGGGCAGATCCTGTTTTAATTAAAAATGTTGACATTTTGTGCATCATGGATTTTTTTGCATTAATTTTGATTTTCAAAAATATTGCATTAAAATATTACTTGTTTTTTGAAACTATAAAACTCTTAGAAGAAAACACAGGGGTTAAATCTTCATAACCTTGGATTTGGCAATGGATTCTTAGACATAACACCAAAAGGACAAGCAACCACAACAAAATAGATAAATTGGACTTCATTAAAATTAAAAACTTGTCTGCATCAAAGGACACTACCAGCAAAGTGAAAAGACAAACTCCAGAACCAGAGCAAATGTTTGCAAATTGTGCACTGGGGAAGAGTCTGCCGCATAACTGCAATCCCAGCACTTTGGGAGGGCTCCACCCCACTCAAACTTGTGCCCCACCACTCACTCCACTGACACTGCTCTTATCCAGGACACCAAAAACCTCCCTGTTCCCAAATCCAGGGGCCACTTTCCCCACTTGACCTCCCTGACTTTGGCCACATCTGACACAGCTGTCCTCACACTCCTGAAACCCTCTTCCAGTGACTCCACCTCCTCATCAGTCTCCTCCTGCCCCACTGCCCCTCCTTCTCTGTCTCTGCCTTGGCTTGACCTTTAGATATGGGGGGGGGGGGCCTCCAGGGTCTGTCCACTCCTCCATGGCGCCTCCTCCCTATGCAATCTCTGACCCCAACCTGAGTCTCCAGCCCTGACATTTCCCATCCTAGTCAGCTCCGGCTGCCATCCAAATCCCACAGACTGGGTGGCTTAAACAACAGTTTATTTCTCACATTCTAGAGGCTGGAAGTCCAAGGTCAGGGTGACAGCATGGTTGAGTTCTTGGTGAGGGCCTTCCTCCTGATTTGCAGATCTTTCCTTGGTACATGCACATGCAGAGAGAGAGAGAGAGAGAGATTTCTCTTCTTATAAGGCCACTAATCCCATCATGAGGACACCACCCTCATGACCTAACTAACCCTGATTACCTCCCAAAGGCCCAACCTCCAAATACCATCATGTCAGCAATTAGGGCTTCAACTGGGGAGGGGGGACACAAATATTCAGTCCATGGCACCACTAAATACCAGACTTAGATCAGGGTGACCCATAGGAAACTGTTGACATGTGACCATGTTTGATCCATCAAAGCAGCAATTTCCTGAGGTCCAACAGAATACAGACCCCTTCCTGGACAGAGCTAACAGACATGATGTGACCAAAGCAGAAGTGGAGTCATCCTTGTTTGCTCTTTCTCACTGACACCTGACACCCAGGGCTGGTTTCATGGGTGTGCACCTGGGCAGTCACACAGGGCCCCACACCTAGAAAGAAGGGCTCATGCTTGGGTTAATTCTCTACCTTAGCTGTCTTGAAATTCTTAGTAATTTTGGAACAAGGAACCCTGCATGTTCAATGTGCATAGGGCTCTGAAAATTACATAGCCGGTCCTGCTGACATCCAATCCATTAACAAGTGCTGTCTTTTCTGAATCCCCCGCTGTTCACCACTTCCCCCCATCACAAACCCAAACCAAGTCAAGATCAGCTTACCTGCATACCTGGTGTTCTTCCAGCAGTCAGCCCTGCCCCTTCATTTCACTGGACCCCCCCCCTCACTGGACTCCCTTCTCTCACCCCAGCTACCTACAACCTAGTTCCCACATAGCAGGATGCTGCCTGCAAAATGGAAATCAGATCAGCCCCCTTTGCTGCTCAGAATCCTCCAAAGGCTTCCCAATCCACTTGAGATAAGATTCAAGTGTGTTAGTTACCTCACCCTAGAAGCCCTGCCTGCTCTGTCTTTGGCCATCTCCCCAGTTACATCTCCCACCACTCCCTCTCCCCCTGCCCACCCCAGCCACATAGCTAACCTTCTGTCTCCTTCCTGCTGCCACGCATTTGCACATACAGTTCCCTCTCCTAGGAATGCTATTCCCTAGCTCTTTTCAGAGCTTGCTCCCTCATTTCATGCAGATCTGCAGGCTCTGATGGCATCTCCTCAAAGAGACTTTCCTGACTGCCCTCTCTCATCCCCACTCCTGACCACTCACCTGCCTTACTTTTCTTCAGACCACTTATTATACCCGAAATCATACACATTAAATCTTGGCCTGGTGACTTTTGATCACCCCCGCTATAATGGAAGTTCTATGAGAATCTGAGACTAGGGTTGGTGCCTAAAAAAATGCCTGGCACATGCTAGGTGCTGGAAAAATGTGTGGAATGGCTAATGCTAAATGGGGGATGAAAGAAAAAAAACCAGAAGGGATAATTGGATAACAAATAATAAAGTGTAGACCTAAATCCGACCCATTCCAATAATTATATTAAATGGTGATGGTATAAATACTTCAACTAAAAGGCAGAGATTGATTGGATTTAAAAAACTCTATTACATGTTGCCTACGAAAGACCACTTTAAATGTAACGACATAAATAAGTTGAAAGTTAAATGAATGACAAAAAGATGCCATATAAATGGTAAGTATAAGAGGGCTAGTGTGGCTATTTTAATATCAGGTAAATTAGACTTTGAATCAAAGGTTATTGCCAGAAATACAGACATTTCCTGGTGATAGAAGGGGCAACTCATCAGAAAGAAAAAAGCCACAAATGTGTATATATTAATAAATAGAGCCCCTAAATATACAGCAAAAACTGACAGAATTAAAGAAAGAGACAATTCAAGTGGGAGAGATTTTTCTCAGCAACTAATAGACAAAAATTCAGAAAAGACAGAAGATCTGAGTAACACTACCAACCACCTTGATCTAACTGAACACTCCAACTTATAACATCACACATATAATTTACAGAACACTCAACGACAGAATACACATTCTTTTTAAGTGCACATGGAACATACACCAAAAGAGGCCACATGATGGGCTTTAAAATAAACCTTAATAAATTTAAAAGAATAAAAATCATACAGAACGTATTCTCTGACCGCACGCAACACAATTGAATTAGAAATTAATAACCATAAGATTTCCATGGAAACTACAAAAATCTGGACATTAAATAACACACTTTAATTTAGAATGATTCATGGGTCAAAACGGGGGAAATCATAAATATTTTTAATTGAATAATAACAAAAACACATGGGATGCAGTTAAGCAGTATGTAGCAGGAAATCTACAGCTTTAAATGCATTAGGAAAGAAGAAAGACCTAAAACCAATGACCTAATAAGGTTTCAGCTTAAGAAACTAGAAAAAGAGCACAATGAACTCAAAGTAGGAAACCCAAAGTCAGACCTCCCTGGGCCCCCAGGACCTCACAGTTCCCTCTTGATTTCCAGTGTTTTGTAACCGGTTTCCCCAAGGGAGTGGGATTCCCGCTAAAAAGCCTGCTCTGAGGGTCGGGTCTGTAGACGCGGCTGAATCAGCCTCACTGGGCGACCCCTGATCCCGGGCCCACACGCCCTGGGAACCGAGAGGCGGGGGCGCGCCCCCAACCCCCCACCCCGCGCTGTCCCCGCTGCCCCCTGGACCTCGCCGTCGCTGAGACCCTCCGCCCCGTGACCCTCGATGCCGGACGCCCCCTGTCCCCGTGAGCCCCGCCGTCCCGGCTGCTCTCGCGACGCCGCGGCCGTTGGGCCCGCCCGGCGCCTCCCCAGCTCCTCCCGGGCGGGCGCCATGAGGCCCGGGCCCGCGCTGCTCCTCCTGCTGGGCCTGGACCTGGGCCTGGGCCTGCTCCCGCCGCCCCCGGCTCCTCGCGGGGCCCGGGCCTCCGTCCCCGGCGCGCCGGCCTCGCCGTCGGGCGGCCTCCTCAGGGGCGCCCGGGGCTTGAGGGAGCGCGGCGGCCGCACCCGCCTCAGCCTGCGGCGCCGCGCGGCCCGGGACGGCGGCGTCCTCCTGAGCGGCAGCCGCGACCTCTGCTTCCCCCGCGGCGGGCCCGGCGGGGCGGGCGGCGGGCGGCGCGTGTCCCCGCGGCCCCCGGGCTGGTACTGCCTGGGCGTGCGCGTCCTGCTCCGCTGCCGGCCGGGCCCCGCGGCGCCCACGCACGTGGACCTGCGCGTCTCGGCGCCCCGCGGCCGGCTCTCGCTGGCGTGGTCCGCCCGCCTGCCGCGCTCGCTCGGGCCGCTGGCCTGGGCCTTCCGCCTGCGGCTGCTCGGGCCCGGGGAGGCCCGGCCGGCCCGGGCCCGCCGCGCCCCGCGCCCCTCCGCGCGCCCCGTCCCGCCCGCCGACCGCCGCCCCTACTCCGGCTTCGTGGCCCGGACCCAGTGCCCCACAGACGGACCGGCGCCCGTCGTGTTGGAAGCCGTGGGCTCGAACCGCACAGCCACGGCGTCTTCCGTGTCCTGTCAGATAGGGTCCTGCATTATCAAGGAGGTGAAGATCAACAGGGACAACGACAGCGCCCCCGTGTTCCTGTCCAGGAGGGAGGAAGCCACCTTCAACGCCACCGCTGACTACGACTGCCTGTTTGCCTACTCCGTTACCGTGTACTGGCAGATCTTCTCCGTGCCCTCCGTGAATGATGTGCCCGACTGGACGCAGCCCATGGATCTGTCACACATCCCGCAGAATAAGAACCCATTATTTATAAGCATCCCCCGCTATTCTTTACCCTTGGGGGTGTACATGTTTAATTTCACACTGTCCATCAACACACGCAATCCAAGAATGCCTGTAGTGGAAGACTCAGACTCCATCTATGTGTGCATTGTCAGACGTCCCCTGATGGCCGTTCTTCTTGGGAATGCCAACATGACAGTAAACTTCAAAGACGAGCTGATTATGAACGGAACAATGTCCTCTGACCCAGAGGCGGATGACCCATTAGAGGGACTCCGGTTTTCTTGGTACTGTACCACAAATCCACAAAACTACCGTGAAGACCAGATAATGGTGATGAGCAAGGAAGTCTGCCACCCAGAGCAGACTAATCTCAAGTGGCCGCGGGCCTCTGGCCCTGTGCTAACACTTTTGCCAGAAACACTTAAAGGTGCCCAGGTGTATTTTTTCAGAATGGTGGTACAGAAAGGTTTCAGAACAGCATTTTCTGATAAAAGGGTGCATGTCCTCCAAGGACCAAGAGCTAGCGCACACATTTCATGTATTGAAAATTGTAATCGAACTTTAATTACATCAGATAGATTTTCTTTGTTTTTTAATTGCACAAATTGTGCAAGGCGTGATTTCTATAAATGGTCAATTTTGTCTTCTTTGGGCAGTGAAGTGCTATTTGATTGGATGGGGCAAACAGTAACAGGAAGGAATAGTGCTTATTTGTCTATAAAAGCTTTTGCTTTTAGTCATTTTTTGGAAGCTGAGTTTTCGGCTTCTCTACATGTAACAAGTTGGAGTGGAGATATCTCAGTCTTCAGGCATTTGTTTATTATTAACCATGGCCCTCAAATTGGAGAATGCAAAATTAATCCAGCTAAAGGAACTGCACTTTTTACTAAATTTGTTGTCCAGTGTATTAATTTTAAGGACAAGCACATCCCTCTTACATATAAAATAATTGTTTCTGATTTGCACGGTATTGGTGAAATCAGTTCAGTAAAAGAAAACACCTTGGGGACCATCCTGTATTTGGGTACTGAGCCCACAGCACCCCCTTCCTTTCTTCCTGTTGGTGTGTTGGCTAATCATTATGCCACAAAAATATATGCTCAGGTTTATGACTCTCTAGGAGCTTTTGCTCAGGTGACTTTGTATGCCACCGTACAGGCTCCTACTGACAAAAACTCAACAAAGACTGTGTTGCATCGGTTACTCGAGCTCACCGAGGGGCCAAGTTCATTGCTATCTACTTTGCTTCAAAACCAGGAATTTTTACCTGCTGGTTACTTAATGTATGTAGTAGCTTCCGTCTTGAATAACATGAAAGCTGAATTACCACTCCAAGGTGAAAAAGTCAATCTCCGAGAACACCTTGTCAATCAGTCTTTCCTTCTTCCTGCAAGCACTTTGGTGGAAATTGGCCAGGTAGTAACGACTATTACCAAATTAACACAGAAACCCTTTGAACTCACTGGAGTGGCTCGGAAATGTGCCACAGAGAGGATATGGCAAGCAAGTCAAGCCCTGAAAGAGTATCGACAAAAAGATACACGCTTTAGCTCTGAACAAATAGAAATTGTGAGCACTGGAATATTAACAAGTTTGTCCAATATCCTTAAACGGACTGATCCTCACGAGGTGGTTGAAGATCCTTTCTATGTAATAGAATCTCTATCAGACACAATATTGGCTAATAAAGTGCCAGGGACTGAAACCACTGTCATGAGAACCCCCAACTTCAACATGTATGTCAAGAAAGTTGAAAAGTGGAAGGTTACCCAGGTCTTCAGAGACGAGAAGGGCTGCCGAAATTGTTTCTATCCAGCACTCAATGTGAGCAGCGTTCCCGCCCTGCCTGCAGATGCTCCAGTTTCTACAATGTTTTGTGAGTTTGCAGAGGACCCTTTTCCTTGGTTAAATAGTGGAGAAAATGCTTCAGTGGAGGTGGTTGGATTCAGAATGACAGGAGCCGCAGATAACGGTACTGTGATAGAGATCACGCCTGATGTAGTGGAAGTGTACCTTGTCAGAAAAAACTTGACCTTTGCAGCTTTTAATCTCACAGTGGGACCCAGCCATGAGCTTGACGGGGCCTTAAAGAAGACAACAGGGGCGTTTAGCTTTGAAGTGGACAGCAGAACACTCAGGGAAGTGCTGGTCCACATTGCGACTGAAGTGACCCTGCTGTTCGAGGTGCTGGTGTACGCAGGCAGTCAGCTCACCCCTACGGATCTGGTCGCCACCTTCCTTGTGCCTCATGACATCCCTCCAGTTGCCAGCCAGAGTGCCCTGTTTGACCCCGCCTGCACAGTGAAGGCAGCCCGCGTGGTGTGCCTCCCACCGTCTCTGCTGGAGGTCATAGCTCAACGCAGCCACTCGTCCCAGTGTGCCATATCCGTGGTTCTGCAGGCACCCCGTTTTGTCATAAGGCCCAATGACAGGCTAGTAAGGATTTCTCTTTTCAGCGTTCAGTGCTTGGACAAGTATGGGGTCCAGAGCGAGTGGCGGGACGACAACTGCGTGCTCGGGGAGAAGACCACCTGGCACAAGGTGCACTGTGTCTGCAGGCACACGGTGCGGGCCAGGCGGCAGCTGGGCACAGTCAGGCTAAGCAGCCTTTACCTGCACACCCACTACGTGATGGCCAGGGTGATTGTAGTCCCTAACCCCGTGGATTTGCAGTTAAAGGTCATCAAGAATGTTTACCAGAACCCTGTGAGCCTCTTCACTGTGCTTTTTATCATCTTCCTTTACATGGCCCTAGCTTTCTGGGCCTTGCACAGGGATGAAATGGACCAGTTTCTTCGGGAAAATGTGATAGTTCTACCTGATAATGATCCTTATGATGACACATGCTACTTGGTCACTGTTTTTACAGGAAGTCGTTGTGGGGCTGGGACCAGAGCCGATGTCTTTGTGCAGCTGAGGGGCACAGCGAGTACCAGCGACGTGCACTGTTTAAGCCATCCACATTTTACAACTCTCTACCGAGCAAGCATCAGCACTTTCCTCCTAACGACAAAGAGTGACTTGGGGGATATCCATTCCATCCGCGTGTGGCACAACAACGAGGGCAAATCACCTAGTTGGTATTTAAGTCGAATCAAAGTGGAAAATCTGTTTAGCAGACACATTTGGCTGTTCATATGCCGGACATGGCTTTCTGTTGACACCACTTTGGACAGGACATTTCACGTTACCCACCCAGATCAGCCTCTGAACAGAAAAGACTTTTTCTTTATAGATGTGAATAATAAGCTAGGGAAAAACCACTCGTGGTTCTCCATTTTCGCCAGCGTCGTTCCTAAACCATTCACCAGGCTCCAAAGATTGTCTTGTTGTTTAGCAATGTTGCTAAGCTCTCTTGTTTGTAACATCATGTTCTTTAATCTAAATAGAACAGAAGAAACTGAGTCAAGAGAGGAGCGCCTCATCAGATCGATGATAATAGGAATTGAAAGTGTCTTAATTACAATCCCTGTGCAATTATTAATTACCTTTTTGTTCACCTATTCCCAGAAGAAACCCCGAGTGAGGCTAGAGGAGGTGTCTCCTCAGAAGCATCCCCTGATGTCAGAAGAAGGTGGACACTGGGAAGAACGTCTGGGAAACTGGCACGCTCATCAAGCCGCCGCGGCACACACCAGAGAGACTGTGAAGACCAAGAAGACCGCGAAACCTGCGTCTAGGCGGAAGCCTGGGCTTCCTAAGCCTTCTGTTAAAGCAACCGGTAGATCAAAGCGCCAGCCTGAGAAAGCAGAAACCAAGGCCCGGGAGACCCAAAGACCAAACGCAAATTCCAACAACAACAACAACAACAGAGAGGACAATGAAGATATTCCTTCTGAAGAGGACTCCTCCCAGCAGGATCTTCCCCAACCTAAAAAAAAGCCCCGGATCGTCCTGCCTTGGTGGTGTGTTTATGTGGCATGGTTCTTGGTTTTTGCCACTTCCAGCATATCCTCCTTCTTCATTGTATTATATGGGCTGACTTACGGCTACGAGAAGTCAGTAGAGTGGCTCTTTGCATGTTTCTGTTCATTCTGTCAGTCAGTCTTTCTGGTGCAGCCGTCCAAAATCATACTCTGGTCAGGCATCAGGACAAATAAGCCCAAGTACTGTAAAAACCTCTCATGGTCAACCAAGTATCACTATTCGGAGATCAGGCTGCAAAGAATGAACATGCACCCAGAGGAGATGAGGAGGCTGCACGACCGCATCAGCCAAATCCGAGGCACGAGGATGTACCAGCCCCTCACGGAGGACGAAGTCAGAATCTTCAAAAGAAAGAAGAGGATCAGGAGAAGAGCTCTCCTGTTCCTGAGCTACCTCATGACTCACCTCATCTTCCTGGCCCTCCTGCTGGTCCTCATCGGGCTGCTGCGCCACACCGACTGCTTCTACTACAACCAGTTCCTCCGCAACCAGCTCTCCGTGGACCTCGCCGCGGTGACGAAGCTGGAAGACATCTACCAATGGCTGAACAGCGTGCTGCTGCCCTTGTTGCACAACGACCTGAACCCCACGTTCCTCCTCGACGGCTCGTCCACCATCCTCGGCCTCCCGCTGATGAGGCAAGTGAGAGCAAAATCTAGCGAGAAACCGTGTCTACCCGCTGAAAACTTTGTGCAGAACAGCATCAAAGGAGAAATTCGTTGTCATCCCAAATACGGCATCGACCCGGAAGACACAAAAGACTATTCTAGCTTTTGGAATAAAATCGATAAACAGCACCCACACAAGAATACCAATGGTTTTGCTTATAAGCATCAAGGAAAGCAATGGGTGTATTATTCCTACGGGTCGTTATATACCTACGGATCAGGAGGATACGCCTTCTACTTTTTTCCAAAACAGCAGAAGTTTAATTCCACAGTGAGGCTCAAAGAACTTCAAGAAAGCAATTGGCTTGATGAGAAGACGTGGGCTGTGATCTTGGAATTAACGACTTTTAATCCAGATGTAAATCTGTTCTGCAGCATTTCAGTCATATTTGAGGTCTCGCAGTTAGGGGTTGTCAACACCAGCATATCTCTATACTCTTTCTCACTTGCCGAATTCAACAGGAAAACTTCAGCAGAAATCTACTTGTACGTGGCCATTCTCATTTTTTTTTTAGCCTACATTGTTGACGAGGGCTATGTCATCACGCAAGAAAGAGCCTCCTATGTGACAAGTGTGTATAATTTGCTCAACTTTGCTTTAAAATGCATATTTACCGTGTTGATTGTGCTCTTTCTCCGGAAGCATTTCTTGGCCACTGGTATGATTCAGTCCTACTTGTCGAACCCCGATGACTTCATTCCCTTTCATGCAGTTTCTCGAGTAGATCACTCCATGAGGATAATTTTGGGTTTCCTGTTATTTCTGACAATTTTGAAGACCCTCAGGTATTCCAGATTCTTCTACGATGTGCGCCTGGCTCAGAGGGCCATCCAGGCGGCCCTTCCCGGCATCTGCCACATGGCGTTTGTGGTGTCCGTGTACTTCTTTGTATACATGGCTTTCGGTTACCTGGTGTTCGGGCAGCACGAGTGGAACTACAGTAATCTGGTTCATGCCACTCAGACCATATTTTCCTATTGTGTTTCGGCTTTTCAGAACACTGAATTTTCCCACAACAGGATTCTTGGGGTCCTGTTCCTCTCATCTTTCATGCTGGTGATGATCTGCATCTTGATCAACTTATTTCAGGCAGTGATTTTGTCTGCCTACGAGGAGATGAAGCAGCCTGTGTACGAGGAGCCGTCGGACGAAGTGGAAGCCATGACCTACCTGTGTGGCAAGCTAAGGACTATGTTTGGCTTTCAGACCTCCCAGTCAAGGGCCAAAGATGAGCCCGAGTTCTTTGTCGACATGCTGTACGGGCAGCCAGAGAAGAATAACCGCCGGTATCTGGGGCTGAAGACCAGGAACATCAACGGGCAGAAAATGGTTTACCTCGTCGTTTGATGAACGACGGTTTCAAACGCCATAAGCAAGGGTCTTCCCAAACGCTGGGTCTGTGGGACTAGGGGGATTAAGGGATGTTAATGGCTCAGCCATGCTTTCCACCCGTGTCCTTCCTAGTGCACACTCCTGCATTTGGAAGTATCCCCACTCTTGGCTTCTGCTCTTGGGAACGTGAAAGTAGGAGCGTAAAAAAGCGTAGCATTTGGGAAGAGAGGAGATCACAGTGTAGGATTCCTGGATTGATTTCCCTTTACAGGGGAATCACGTGACTCCTGGTACAGTGGCAAACCCTGCAGCAGGTTAGAGGAGTTAGAGCCTCTGGGCGTGAGAACCAGATTTGAGGGAGGGAGCGGAAAGGGCCCCACCCTGGACCTGGCCAGGGCAAGGATGCTCCAGGCGCTCCTGTCTTCCGCCCACGCTGGAAGCCAGTGGCCCGCTGCTCCTGCGCAGAGCTCCAGACTCCTCTGCTCTACTGCGAGTCTTCTTCGCAGACCAGGGCTGCAAGCCCCTCTCCCCCAGTCCTGTTGGGCTGGGGCCTCATGGGGAGTTCCAGGACTTGCTCTGTGCTTGGGAACGCAGGGGTCAGAAGTTGGGAGCTTCCCATTTATGCCTTAAGTTTGCGGCAAGTTAAAGTAAAATTTAATAACATTTTCTGACCAAAAGACCAGGCTTTTGTTAAACAACAAAAAGGTGCATATGGGTTAACATTGCGATATAGTAAGTGTTCTGTGTATCGAATATAGCAATATATGTACACCCAGGATTTGGGCCTTTGGTTATTTGTGGTATGGTGGGTTATTTAGCAATAAGGAAAATGTGGTTCACTACTTAAGAGAAACAAGGGCCAGCAGCTGTAACGTTTCACTCCGAAGCATGTTTGTTTACGTAGATACCACTTTAAACTTCATCGGAATTAAATGTGAGATTACTTCTGTGAGTCTTGCAGTGATTTCTGTGTGAGAGGCATATACACACATGGCTCCTGCCCTCCAAGTGGACAGCCAGAAAGGGGGACAGCCCAGTCAGGTGGGTGGCTTGCTTTGTACGTCGGTGTCTCTGTCATCCTGAGCTGCACTGAAATGGCCATGGAACGTCCATCCCTTACTCTAGAGGGGACGCTTGTGACCCTGGGCAGGCGGCAGTCTTCTCTGCCAGGTGAGAAAATGAAGAGGCCCAGACTAGTCCAAGGACACAGGTATCGAGGGTCAGAAGGTCAGATTTGGATTTTCTAATGCCCCTGATGGGAAGGTCATGGAAGTGGCCCGGCCCATACTGGCCCACTGGTTCCGACTGGAGCACACGCTCATTAGACAGCACCTCTCTTAACCACCTGACTTCTGGACAGATTGAGAAAAAGAGTCTGCAAGGGGCCAGATGATGACGTTTTGCTGATAGAGGCCAGATACAGCCTGGTCAAATGCACTTGCCAACTGAGCTGCGGAGCGAGGGAGTTCGAGCCCCAGCTGCAGGCCGGGCTGGGCAGCCGGCCCTTGGAGGCAGCGGAGGCTGCTGGCGGGCTGGGAAGAGACTCATGCTCTCTGTGGCTGGGTGTGCCCAGACATTCTCCCCCAGTGTAGCAATCAGCTAAAGCCTCTGCCACTCTCCAGGGGCTGAGGGGGGCTCAGGGTTATGTAAGTTGGCCTCCCTTCCCAGGAAGGAAGCACAAGGAAGGGGGGCAGTTTTACCCCAACACAGCCAGAGCTGTGCATCGGGACAATCACTAAAGAGCCAGCCCGAGAGGCGGCAGGCAGTCACTGGGGGCCCAGGAATGAGCACTGGAGGTGGTCTGAGTGAGGACTAGGGACAGCAGCTGTGGGTCCTGCTGAATGAGACAAGAGTCTCAACTTCTTGGTGAAAATGAGAAATCTAGCAGTCATAGGATTTTCCCATGCATGATGGGGAAGGGGTAAGTACCAGAGGTTTTGTTCTAACCTGACAGAGCAATGAGAAGAATTTATATAGTTTAGAGACAGAGATGCCAGTTATAACATTATCAGGAAGTCGAAGTATCAAGTAAGACAAATCATAATTCAGGTTTCTTCTGAAGGCCATTTCGCAGGACATGGCAACAATTTCTAAAGGAGTCTTTTAAGACGCCTTTGTTCTCATTATACTCCCACAGACAGGCATTTTTAAGGCCTGCTTCTGGCATTTCATTAATTAGCACTCAAAGCAAAATGCAAGCCTTTAGACCTGAATGTTATTGGCAGGAATGGGGGACGGGATGAATAGGATGGTATTCATCCTCAGTGAAATGGGGTGCAAAGGAGTTACTCTTCCACAGAACCCCCTTTGCTGCTGTTAGCAACACTTAGCTCTCGATTTTAATCTGAATTCAATTCCTTCTATTTTCAGATTTCTATTCTCAGTCTTCATCTAAATACATGATGTACAATTTGTTCAATACCGTAATTATCTTTTAAGACCACATTTATACATTTTATAAGTACTACCACAACGTATAGGCAATTATTTTTCCCTGCAAACTCATCCCTAACATTTGTGGGCCCCAGAGCAGGATTACAAATCTCTATATGTCTAAATATTTATAAACTTACAAACTCTTACATAAAATATTTATATCCATCTACCTTGATAAATAGAACTTCATAAGGACAAAATAAAGAATTATGCATAAAGCTATGGTTTTCATGTAACTGAAAATTGGCAAACTATTCAAGATAACTGAATTTAATCTTTATTGTCCATCCCTGGGTGTTCTGTGATGGGCCACTGATGTTTTAATGAGTAATAAAGACATACATAATCCATAAATTATTTATTCTATACATTTTTTTCTTGCCTTCATTTCAGAAGAATCATTGTGTTGATATAATAAAGATTTTCACACAATTGTGTTCTATTCAAAATAGTGTCAAATTAGACAACCTTTCCTACTTTGTAGGTTTTAATAATTTCAATAGGGAGAAACTTAACTTTGCTGAGAGAGTGCAACTGGACTTATGAGTAAGATTTTTAAGGCTTGATATTCAGAATTGAATATTGATATTCATGAATATCGATATCATGTTTAAACATTGTTAAGGAGGGTGTACAGGAAAAATTATGATTTCAGACAACATTACAAAATGCTTTCATTATATAAGCTGTTATCACTATTATTACTGTTTCTTACAACAATATCTAGATTCATACAGGATTTCTTAAGTTTTTCTTCTTTTACATTTTTCAGTGCTATTATAAAGCTGAAAATTGCAGTGAGTTACTCACCTTGTTCAAATCTCTTTATCTTTATTTTTTATTTTTCTTTTTATATATATATATTTTTAATTTGTTTGTCCTTAGTTTTTTGTTTTTTTAACCGCTATTACAAACTGCAACAAATCTCTCTTTATCAATAGAGACTACACTTTGATCTACAGAGGCCAGAAAATAGTCTCTATAGAAATTAGTTTCAGGATTATTTGTATATGAATGTTTTTCTTTAGACTCCAGCGAATGTTTCTATTTCCTAGTTTTAATTTGCTTACATAGTACTTGAATGTTATTTTAGTGCTTATTTCATATGCAGTTTCTTTTGGAAAACCATTTTTCCCCTAAAAACCTTAGGCAACATAATTTAATCATTTTGGATTTTTTAAAGCTTTTTCTAATATTGATAGCCGTGGACAGATCAAATTCAAAATTAACTTTCTTTTCTCCCAGAGACCATGGTTTGTTCTTTGAATATTATCTACTATTTCACTTAATTATTCTAATGCATCTCATCCATAACTTGTCCAAAATAAGTCTAATTGCTTGAACAGCATTCATGGGATTACCATCACATTATCTGAGAGTAGTTACAGGTTAAATTTAGAATGCTTCATCAACATGTTCCATGTTTGGGCAGATCCAGAAAAAAAAAACAAAAAAACAATCCAGTATATAACCTTTGAATTGATTCAAAGAATGCCGCTGCTATGAGCACAGTTGAGGTTATATCTGCCAGAAACATAATAAAATTGCCCGCTAATTCCCGGGGCTCCTCTAGCTCAGGTCTGAGAGTCGTTCTGGTTTCCGTGGTACTAAAATGCCGTGTATAATCCTTCTCAGTTCCCCAAAGGAGAAAGTCTGAGATCTGTCTATTGCAAGTTGGCAACATTCCCTTAAACGTGACTTGACAAATCAAGAATACGTTCTGGTCTGTCAGGAACAGCACACCTTGGCAACGACAGCGCGCACACCTCAACTGGCCTAGGGGATGGGTACAGGGGACCCCACTAACACGGCAGTATATGGAAGATTGGGCCGGATGCGAGAAGAATACGGGTTGGTAGTACAGGCAGGCAGAGAACTTCTGCTGCAGGTCAGCGGGCAGGCCTTCTCTTCCGCGGAAAACCCTTAAATCATTGGCGGAAGGAGAGTAGCAAAATCCGCTGTCCCCAAGGCACAGGTGAAGACCCACCGCGACTGAGGCGAGGGTTTCCGACAGGGCAAGAGTGGAGGCCACAGGCAAGGCCAGGCCCTTCGGCTGCAGAACTGGTGCCTCTCCTACACTCCTCCCACACGAGGGCCCGGGAGGCAGGGGTATCGGGGAGCCCTGTGGCTAATGTCAGGGCCAGGGGCCAGCGGAGAGGCCCAGCAGGCCGAAAGAGGCGCACACCACGAGGGGCGTCGCAGGCCACTCTGAAGCTTGGGAGCCCAGTGGCACATGTGGAGACCACGCGGCTTTATAAAGGTCGCAGGAACCACGGGGCTCGCTTTGGACCAGTCTTGTCCCCCGCAGCGTGCGGGGGCTGACGCCCTGTGGGGGCACCGACAGCGCGCGGGGAACCAGGGCCCGGGCATTCCGGCCCCGGAGGCGCGGGGCGGAAGGAGGTGTCGGTCTCCGCGGAGCCACGCGTCAGGGATCTCCACCCCGCAGCACCCGACACAAGACCCAGCCGGAAGCTGCGCGCCTCGCAGGGCCAGACGGCGCCCCAGTCCGCGTGCGCCAGCCACTGCCCGCCCAGACGCGACGCCCGCCCGCCCTCAACTCAGCCCTGCGGCCGCCCGCCCCTAAGCGAGCGCTCGGCCCCGCGCGGCGCCCGCGGCAAGCGGAAGGACGCTGGGGAGGCGGAAGACGACCGCCAGGCCCCGCCCCCTCCGCCCGCGCCTGCGCCTGCGCCCGCGCCTGCGCCTGGGGCTGGCTGGGCCGCCGGGGGCGGGGCTGCGCACGCGCCCTGGGACGCAGAGCCGTGCGGCGCGGGCGGCGGTGAGTGCGCGCGGGAGCGGCGTTCTGGCGGGGGCGAGCGCGCTGTGGGCCGGGCCCGCAATCTTCCGAGCGCCTGGCTGTCGCCGGGTCCGGCTTCGGCGCTAGCGTGGGGGACTGTGCGGTTCCGATAGTCGAGGCCCGGCGCGGCCCCTCGTGGCGTTGGGGACCCGACGGAAGACGCGGGAAAGGCCGCCCGGTGTCGGCCTCCGGTGCGGAGCCCTCCTGACCTCGGGGGCGGCCAGGTCCCCCGCGCGAGCGATGCGGGGCAGCGGCGCCAGCTGAGGGAAGGGCGTGTGCGGGGCCCGCAGGTGCGGGGCCGCCCGCTGTGCCTGGGGCCTGTGACCGCCTGACGAGGCGGCGCTCCCTCGGCTGGGGCCTTGGTAACTCCAGGGTACAGCTGCGAACCGAGATTGGGTTCACGCACGCCAGAAATGGGTTTCAGTTTTCTAAGAGTCGTTTTTGACTCGTGCTTCCAAGATTTACATCTGGGGTTGTCCAACTCAAAAGTCATATTGCTTGACATACGTACACCACACTCAGGTTTAGAAGCTGTCCTGAGACTGTATCGTTAGAGGTCTCCTGTACCTGGCGACGGGGCAGGGTTCCTAAGGAAGCCTGAGACTGCATCTGGATCAGGACGACAGGGAACCCAGTATAACTAGTACCTGCAACCTGTGGGAGGGTGAAGATGAGAGAGAAAAACCCTCTCTAGGCAAATGAATCCTCACTCTAAGCACGGGCAATGCTAGAGAAATTTGAAGCCAGTGATACCCTGAGACCATGTCAACTGTGATTGATTTAATACCCCACGCAAAGGCCCAGCATAAAAGGAGACATGACATGTTTTATAAATACTATTAATACTTAACCTCCACTTTCTTACCAAATGCCCAGCTTTCAACCAAAATTGCAACACACAGAAAAGCAAATAAAAAAGAATACTCCCTGCTGTCAAGAATCAAAACAATCCACAGACTCAGCTATGACCCAGATGTTAGAACTATCAGACAAGGAGTTTAAAATAAGTGTGATTAATATGTTAAAGCATGAAAAAGATGTACAACATGCATAGGGGATTTCAGCAGAGAAAGAAACTGAGAATAAATGGCAATACTAGTAATAAAAAATAGCAGAGACGATGTGCCTTCGAAAGGCACATCAGTTGACTTGACATAGCCAATGGAAAAAAGTCAATGAACTTGAAGATAAGTCAATAGAAATTACCCAGACTGCAACACAAAGAGAAACGACTGACAAAAACAAATCTACAACACAGCATCCAAGAAGTATAGGCAACAATATCAAATGGTGTAACATGTTTACAGTTAGAATTTCAGCAGAAGAAATACTTAAATTTTCCAAAAATAATAAAAGATAAACCACAGATCAAAGCATTTGCTTAAAGAAGCATAATAAGGATAACTAACTTTAAAAGAAAAAAACGAGATATTTATTTAACCTGCAAAAAGCCAAAGATAAAATCTTCAAGGCAGTCAGAGGGGAATGCATGGTGGGGGGGGGTGGCCTTTAGGTGGAAGGAACAGCAGGAGCAAAGTCAAGGAGGTGAAAAAATGCAGGGAATATTTGGAGGATAGGATGTGAGCCACTTGAATATAGTGGAAAAAGGTGGCACCCAAATTAAAGACTCTTTGAATGCCAACGAAGGGAGTTTATTCTACATTCAATTGGGGAGCCACTTAGGTTTGAAGTGGGAGCTGTGCCTTTCTTCCCAGCACTACCCAGACCCTTGAATTTTTTCCTGCTTTTTCTGTATCTACTGAAATGAATATATAATTTTCTTCCTTTATTCTGTTATTGTTGTGAATAGCATTCATTGGTTTTCGAATGTTAAATCAACCTTGCATTCCTGGGATAAATTCACTCAGTTCTGATGCATTAGGTTTCTTATATATTATTGAATTCAATGTGCTAATATTTTGCCAAGAATTTTTGTATTTATGTTCATGAAGGATATTGATCCCTAGTTTTCCTTTAATAGCTTTGTCTGGTGAATGGTAGCAGGATTATACTGGCAGTTTTTTTTCCCATATAATACTATTCTGACTGCATAAAATCACTGGGGAAGTATTCCTTTTTCCTCTGTATTCTGAAAGAGTTATGTCAAATTCATATTATTTCTTCCTAAAATGCTTGACAGATTTTTCAGTAAAGCCATCTAGGCATGATGTTTTTCATATGTTCTTTTTTTAAAATTTCATTTCCAGGAAAAGTTTTAATTATGAATTCAATTTCTTACTAGATATAGGGTCTTCTAAATTTTTTCTTGAGTCACTTTTGATAATTGGTGCTTTTCAAAAAATCTGTACATTTCATCAAAATTGTCAGATTTATTGCTAAAAACTTGTTCATAACATTTCTTAGTATCTTTTCACTGTCTCTAGTCTTAGTGATGTTCCTGCTTTCATTCCTGTTAGTGGTAATTTGTATCTTCCTTTTTTCCTTGATCAATCTAATTAGAGGTTATCAATTCTATCGAACTTTTTAAAAAAGCTGAAAATAAACAACTTTGGTTTTATTGATTTTTTTCTGTTCAATTTCTTTGATTTCTGTTTTTTATTATTTTTTCTACTTATGTTGGGAATGATTTGCTTTTCTCCACTTTCTTAAGTTGGAAACTTAGAAACCTTTTTTCTAATATAAATATTTAAAGCTATGAATTTCCCTCTAAGCACTGCTTAAGCTGCACTCTGTGAATTTTAGTATATTATATTTTAGTTATCATTTAGTTCAAAATATTTTCTAATTTCCCTTGTGATTTCTTCTTTGAACTATGGTTTCTTTAGGAGAATATTGTTTAATTTCCAAATATTTGGAAAATTTTCAGGTATCTTCCTGTTACTGATTTGTTATTTAGTTATTTTCGGGTTGGGAAACATATTCTGATTTCAGTCTTTTAAAGTTTGAGGCTTGTTTATGGCCCAGCATATAGTCTGTCTTGGTGAATATCTCATATGCACTTGAAAAGAATGTGTGACTTTGAGCAGGTCTCTTGCTTGCTCTAGACCTGAGGTTCTCTGTCTGGAAGTGTGGGGTGGGAGGGAGTTGCGTTTTGTGGGTGAGAAGTATGCTGCAGGTGGGGAGGCTTTGAGATGGGGGTGGTTCTTGGTTCTGAAGGTGATGCACCTCATCTCTTGATCTTGCAGATGGTGTCCGAGGCAGAGCACTGTCCCCTGGGTATGTTTGAATGTGAGCTCTGTGCCTTGACAGCTCCGTACAGCTACGTGGGGCAGAAGCCCCCCAACACCCAGTCAGTGATGTGAGTACATACTTTTTTGGGCCAGTGCCAGGGAAGCCCCTGCCCAGAGCTGGTTGACAGGTCTGTGCCTGAGTCTGACACATGGCTCGGGTGTTGTGCTTTAGATCTATTCCTGCCCAGGCTCTGGATGCTTCAGGTGTGATTTGGGGAGGCCCTGGACAAGGCTTGAGTACTGTCTGACTCTTCCAGAATCCCCAAGGCCCTTCCTCCACTCCCAGCCCAGAGTTCAGCACCTGCTCTGGCTATGGGGTAGAGGCACCATGGCTCAGGCTGAAGTAGCTCAGCAGCTGGAAACAAGGGACCATGGTGGCCTCCCCATTTGGGCTGCATCCTGTTTTTGTTCCTGCTGTGACACTTTCTTGGTGGGAAGCCAATCCTCCTTGCAGCTCTTGCACTGGTGGGAGTGAGTCCTGGGACCAGCTTCCCAGGGACTTGCCAGAGCAGGCCTGGACTAGAGGCAGGGGGTCCTGGGGCTCATTTCTTGACCTCCAGCTTCCGGCTGCGGTTCCTCTGCTGACCAGGGACCTGGGTGTCCTCATGTTACGCTGTGGTCTCATTCTGATGTATAGCATGAGGCCAGCCTGCCTCCTGGCGCTGCGAGGATGGAAAAGGTGCCAGGTTCTCCCTGCATGGGAGCAGGCAGCTTGGGATAGAGGGGAGGGCTTGGGGTGCTCAGTTGTGGGCCTTATGGCCCAGTGAGCTGAGAGCAGGTCCAATTTCAATTCCAGCATGGCCCCCAACTGCTGGACCTGTCACTACCTTTCAGCACAGGTGGACAAGTCCTCCACCCCAGTGAGCCCACGCAGGGGTGCAGAAGTGTGCAGGCCCTGGGGAGGTGCGTGCTGCTGCACGTCGTTGCCCACCGCACTGACCGTGGGCATTACTCTCCTGCAGCCTCCTGGAGGAAAGCTACGTCATGAAGGATCCCTTCACCTCGGACAAGGACAGATTCCTGGTCCTCGGCTCGCGCTGCAGTTTATGCAGCAGGCTGGTGTGCGTGGGCCCGGTGGGTGAGCAGCGTGAGGCTGCCTGTCCTTGCCGTGTTGATCCCTAAAAGCCTCCAGGGGACCCCAAAAATAGTCCCTAGTTAGGGAAGCTGTGAGGGTTCTTAGAGGTCAGCTAGTCCACCCTATAGCTGACAAAGGGGACAGGTGAGGGGGCCAGCTCAGGTCAGTTAGAGGGTCTCAGCCTGGGGTGAGGAATAGAAGTAGATCGTTGGAGGCTCTTTCCCACCCCCAGGGGCTGCACATGGCTCCTCACCATCCCACAGACAGCGCAGACTGCCCTGTGCTCCCTCTGTCCATGGACGGTGACCTTCATTCTACATGTTCTTGGAGGGACCTCCCAGAAGAAGGGACTGTCCTTTCTTGAGCAACTGTTGTGTGCCAAGCCCTGTGCTTGGGACCTATTTTACAGGTGAGGCTTTTTTCATTCCTGCCCCGAGCTTAGTCAGGTAAAGCAGTGCTAAACCCATTTTGTAGATGAGGAAACTGAGGTTCAGAGAGGCCGAGTGGGCCAGGTTCGCCTGGACAGCTGAAAACCCAAGGATGGGTGGAGGTGTAGCAGTGGAGGTGGCTTTCAGAGCATGGCCAGTGTGGCCAGAGTGGCCCTGGCCTGAGAAGTCCCCAAGCATCTGCCGCAGGATTAGTGTATACCAGGATGAATCTTAGGAGTTCTGGTGTTTCAGGTCGTGGGGAGAGTGGGTGGGGCTGGCCAGTCCTGGCCTCCCGCCCAGACCAGTCGCCTGTCCACAGCCTCTTTGGTCTGTGGGGCCGTCCCTCCCGTCCCTGGCTGCTCCCAGGACCAGGTCATCACCAAGCCTATGTTCCTGCTGTGATGACAGCAGGAGAGGAAGATCTCCAGGATTCCCCACTTTTTGGGTGTGGCTTGTGCTACAGCTTCCTGTCGTTGTCACTTCACTGTGAAGGAGCAGGGCCCCCCCAGCGTCTTTCTATCCCATCCCAGCTGTTCCCAGCGTGGCCCAGGCCTTCACTGCCTCTCCCAGACACCCTGCCGGGCCTTCGGGCCCCTCCTTCCCTCTTGCTGGCCTGGCTCTGTCCATGTCCCTGTCCCATGCATCCTGGGGGGCTCTGCCCAGCCCCCTGTGCGTGGTGAAGGGCCAGCCTGCCTCTGAGAAGCTGCACCGTGTCCCCAGGGTGCCAGCCTCCTTCCCTTCCTCTTTCTTTCAGGAGTGCAGCTTGTTCTACTCCAAGAGATTTTGCCTCCCTTGTGTCCAGAAGAACATCAGTGCTTTTCCTCAGGAAATTCGGCAGGACTTGGAGAAAAGGAAAGCTCCATCAAAGAGGCCTTCCAGCCAGCCCAGTGCTCAGCCATGAGCGAGGCTGGTGCCAGGGCGGTGGGCAGCAGCCTGTACAGAGCCCCTAGGCCAGCGTGGGTCGTTGGGAGCAGCATCTGTGGCCCAAGGGAGCTGGGGTACAGCTGGCAGCAGCAACAGGGCCACAGGAGCTGTGCCCAGAGGGCAGCCCCAGAGGCAGACGCCAGCCCTGACACCCAGCCCAGGCACGCCCGGGCTCCCCTCGGGGCTGCGGCCTCAGTGACTGCGCAGAGGTGACTGAGCGAGAGGGAAGTCCTCTCTCAGCAGGACAGCTCGCCAAGAGGCTGCCTGCAGGCGTGTGGGAGAGGGTGCCAGGGCATGCTGGGGCCGCGGGCATGCTGGGTGGCAGCAATGGTCTCTGTGTAAGGAAAACCACTGATACTGGCTGCCTTCGAGACCAGATGGTAGGTCTAAGGGGGATAGAATTTTTATTTCACATCCTTGTGCAATGCTTAGAAAAATGTTATTTTGAATCTTGACCAGCATTGTGTTTATAATTAAAACCCCGAAGAACCAGCCAATGTTTTGAAAAGTAATCCTTCCACTGAAACATTTGGAGACCCGACATCTGCTCGGGCACTCTGGGCGCCAGCGGGTGGGGTCTCCCGGAAGCGGAGTGCTGGTTTCCAGCCCTTCCAGTCCCCTCAGGCTCTGGCTCCAGCTCAGGCCCAGTTCTGCTGTCTGTCTCCTGCCCAAGTCAGGAATGCCGTGGGCGTCCTGCGCTCACGCTGCACCTCGAGGGGCCCTCATGCTGCCTACCTGCCCCATGCCACCTGGAACTCGGTCCTCGGTGCCCCTGAAGCCCGACCCCGCAGCCTGCCCGATGTTCCACAGCACCCCTTCCCCCGAGGTACCCCTGTCCCCGTACCTTCCCCAGCAGCAGTGAGTGGCGCAGCGCTCTGTGAGCTTGGGACCCTCTGCGCGGAGTTCTCAGAGGCGGCGCTGCTCTGGCTTCGTAGCTCCCGCAGGGCCAGCTGGCCGCGATAAAGCAGTGAGTGCGGAGCTTTTGCCGTGCGCCGTGCGCTCTGATTTATTTTAAGATGCCCACACTTTTAAAAGCTTCCTGTTTCATGTTACTTTAGATGAAAGGACGTCACATTCTGGGGCCACACTGTCCCAGAGCCATTCTGTGCACTGAAGGACAGAAGGGCCTCCACAGGTGAAGGCAGCCCCAGGTGAGGGGCGCCGGGAGGACCGTTCTGGCGGAGCAGACGCGACGGCGGGGACTCAGCTGGTTGGAACCAAACGGTTCATTTCACAGCACCACCCAAAACTCGCCAGAACATTTTTAAAAATAGTTTATTTTTTTTTAAACCATTAAGGCAAAACTGTACCCTGAAATTAACTCTTCACATTCATCTGTCTTACAGTAGGACATTCCAGACACGCAAGTTCCCATAATTCAGGACAGAAATCAATACATGGGCTCAGTTCAATCTCCTAGCAGGAAAATGAAGAGGACCCAAGATTTTATGAAAATTAAGGTTATTTCATAGCCGTTTTCTCATTGCCTGGAAACAATCGGTTAATGTGACTAGAAAAATTTCCATTTGCCCTTCTCTGCACACCCTTGATTCCTGAGGTCCCGGGTTCCCTCCCCACCTGGGAAGAAGAAGGAAGTTGGAGAGAGGACGCCAGAGCTTGCTCAACAATTCCTACTTTGGAGCTGCTCCTGTCTGATACAGAAAACAAAGGGTCTGAAGCCCCTAAATGCTTTGAGAGCAGAAGGCACCCAAGGACAGGAACGACACACCTGTGCCGAGGAGCCAGCTTCCGTCCTGCCCTGGGATCTGGGCCCTTCTCAGGTGCCTGTCCTCCCTGCCCCCAGGGGCGTTAGCGTAATGGCATCGTGGATCCCAGAGGGTGTTACAAACACACACCGAAAAGAAATTTTGCCAAGATACTGAAAACAACCTACTAGAAACTCACGGGGTCTGTTGGTTCCGCTTTATGCCTCAGATTGGACCGTCTAGAGGATGCCAGAGAACCAGCGTGTACAAATAATTTCCATGAGCATGTTTCAAATTGCCGACGTTCTTTGGTAATACCCATAGGTAACAATTCCCTGAAGAGCAGACAGCTGTTTACTAAACGAGAGTGGTTAAGGGTCTTTAGCAAAACGCTGTCGTTTGAGATCAGTGGCCTCTAACCCGGGCCCTGAGAAGGCCTTGCTGGCAGGAGGGAAGAGAGACAGGGTCCCTGGCCCTCGTGGCGTGTGAAGTGTGGCGGAGGGAACAGTGTGCACGTGAGCGTAAGTTGCGCGTGGCCCGGGAGCGATGGGCAGCTGTGTCTGTGTGCGGCGTGCAGTTGTACTTCCGTTGTTTCATCTCGGCTTTCTCTTGTGTTTCCAGTAGGCCCAAGAGCCAGGCTTTTCAGAATATATATCAATTAACACTGATTTCAAAAGAATCCTAATGTCTGTTATTAGATGAATGATTGTAAGTTAGTAAAATATCTGTATTAAAATGTTGGTAAAAAAACAAATCACAACGTTTAAGATACAGCTATTAACACAGTTCTTTTTACCACACAGTGTAGAAAAAAATAGTGATACTCAACACAAACACTGAAGTCTTACCAAAAAAGGGACGCAGTGGTATCCATCTTTTGTGAGGTACGTTTCTTTTTAGGCCTGAAAAAGGAACTGACCGTGCCTTGAAAAAAGTGAATTTTCCAAAAGCAAGTGATTTTACTGTGAAAAGATCAGCCACTCACTTGTCTCGAGTCCGGCAGGGCTCGAAGCCGGACTGTCTCCGGCCTGAGGCAGAGCTGCGGCCTGGGGTCCAGAAAGGTGCCAGGCGCCTGTCCCCCGCAGCAGTGCGGCCCTGCTCAGCACCGTCCCCGGGGCAGGGCCGTGGCCGGCACCTGTGCGCCAGCTCGTGCGAAACTGCACAGTGCATCCGATCAACGGAGTTTTGATGCTGGGTTGGGAGGGAGGAAGTGTTAAGAGAGGAGGAGGCTGGTATGTTCCTTTCTCCAGAGAAAAACGTGGAAGTTTTTCACATTTGACCCAAACTAGCAAATTTCTAATTAAAAAATAAACTGACCCAGGTCTTTATTTTCTATGATATAAACACCAGTAATTTTTTTGCAAATAATGCATCTAACAGCCATGGGGCCCCTGAAGTGCTTGATACTGCGTCAGTCAGGCTGTGACGTTGCACGTGGACACAATGTGGTCCGTCCTCCTTGGCCAAGGACTCCAGGAGATGTGGCTGTGTGTGTTCCACGCCCCCCCCACCAAAGGGCTCCTCTGAGTGGGGAAAGTGACTGATTGTACTTTTCATGTCTCAAACCGAAGTTCTGAGAAGCAAACCGGCCACCCTGTTCCAGGTTTGCTGCGATGTCCTCGGGGGCCCGGGGCTGGTAAAAGGGCAGCGGCCCTGGGCGCCAGCCTGTTCCTCTCTGTCCTCCTAATGAGGGGCCTCACGTGGGGCTTTTGTGACAAGCCTGCAGCCCGTGACACTGGGATAGCGTGTAGGAAGCTGCTGCCTTCCACAAACATAGCCCGGGAAGCATCGCGTCATCACTTAACCAAAGCACGAAGCTCATGGTCTTTTTTTTAAAAAAAACAAAACTTCCAATTTCACATTTTAGTATGTATTGTGGTTTCCAGAGAAATACAATAGATCTCCTATACTGAGTCCGACCAAATTTACTGCCTTTATTCTTACCCTAATCTATGGAGTCAATGACCATTTTCCTGAATTCATCAAGTGGCACCTAAAAACATATAAATCCCAGCAAAAACCCAGAGCTCAACATTTGGAGCCTAATCTTGGATCTTTCTAGGCAGCAGGACTCTCGGAGGAGGAGGAGGAGGACCACTAAATGGATTAGTGGCTTCAGCGAATCCCATGGCGAGGCGTCCCTTAGCTTCCTCCCACACAGCTGGGGCAAGTCCGTTTCACTTCCAGACTGTGACGTCTGAAGATGGGCTTCAATGACCGCTCCATCACCACCGCCATTAGGACGGTGCATAGCCCCCCAGACTGACAAACCCACGCAAAGATTGGGTTGGAAAGAAATTCCCATGCGGCCGAACAAATCAGCTTGGAGACGTTGAGAGAAGCCAGACAGCTTTAAAGTGAGAAGAACAAATACTTCCCTGCGCTCGGCAATGCCAATGATGTAAAAACTGGATGCACGGAAACAGATCTTCTGTGAACACTTTTTAATAATCGGTAAGCCCTCAATTGGTGGCATCGATCTTCCCTGCCTCTCCTGAATCTACACCACTGTTCTGAGCTTAGTCTTGTGAAGAGTAATCCCTCAGGACACCGCATCAGGCAGACGGTGCTAAGCGCAGAGGGCTGGCCGGCCGTGCTCAGGGCGGGAGCTGAGCAGAGGCTGCCGCCTCTCGGCCGGTCATGTGGCCTCGCACCCGCCAGTTGTAAGTGCCAGGGAAGAGCAGGGGCTGATGGAGGTGCAGAAAGTGGCCTGTGCCCAGGGCCCAAAGACGTGGCCCTGCATCCCGAGGCTGGTGTGTTCATTGTACAGTGGGGGCTAATTCCCATTCTGACCCCTCAGGGGGTTGAAGCATGGAGGAGACCACCGGAGCCTGCTTCAAAAGCTGTTAGGAACCACGGCGTGCGTAGGCAGTGAGCTGTAGGCACCTGGCCCGTTCTTCTAGCGGGATCTGCATTTTGAAAGGCCTCACAGGTTGAAGAGGTACGTTGAAGGTGGCTGGCTTCCCCCGGGGCCCTGGAAGCCCTCGGCGAACAGCCACACTGGTGGTGTCATCGGTCTCAGATGGGAGCGCTGGGCCCGCTGGGTTGAAACGATGGATCCAGGCCTATCTGGAGTTCAGAGAGACATTGGAAAGACAAGCAGGTGTGTCCACTGGGTCCAGATCCAAATCTCCCTCTGTCGTGCATCGGGCTGGTAAGTATCAAATGTGCTAGGTGTCACCGTGGTTTGACACGCAGTGGTTTTGTCACAGTGGGAGCTGGAGACAGGCAGTGCCTGGAATCACAGAGGGGTGCAGGTGTGTGCTAAGAGGAGACAGGTGTGTTAAGGCTTGCTTTGAGGCTTCTGTCTCCATCCTCCCCTGGCAGGATCACTCCCAGGAGGGGACCCTCCCCAGGCTGGCAGGAGCAGATAAGAAAGGGGAGCTCCTGGTGGGGGCGGTTACTGTAGAACAGGACCATCTTAAACCCGAGTCACGCCCAATCTCAGTTGCACCAAACTGGGGCAGCAACTTGTGCATGTGCGTTTTTTTAAGGCTCCCTTTAAACAGCCCAGATTTCTCAGAAAGTCACAAAAGCCATTTTTTCTCCATGTACAGGCAGCCACAGGCATGTATGTGCTTACGAAGCCCTAGTCACAAATGGTCTGACCACAGAGACACCAGCAAGGCCCCCGTGTGTGCACCTTCATGTTAACAGTGCGTCGGTAGCGCCTACTGAGGTAGCTGGTGCACAGCACGTTAGGGGAAGTGCTGCTGAGTCCACAGTGCACTTAGCATCACACGCCAACTATTTCCCTTCAGCTGCTGCTCAGCTCTGGGATGCTGTGCTGTCCCTGGAACCTCCAGACAATGCTCGAGGCAGTTTGTGTCCCTTGGGGTCTCAAATAGCCAGTGTAGGAAATGCGTCAGAACAAGCAGAAAGGTACCTTCTATGCTCTTAAAATGAAACAAAAAAAACCCCTTTAGAATAGGGACAGCTCCCGCAGGCATGCCTGAGTGCCCTGAGTGCTGGGTTTCTCTCTCCCGGCCTGCACGTTCATTACCTATGCAAGGGGGACACTCTGTGCTCATCGGAGCTGGAGGAAGGTCAAGGGGAAACCGGCGAGCGAGGTGGGAAGGAGGAATGGTCACTAGCTAGTGTGTTCAGTATCCATGCCACCTCCAAGGTCAAGGGCACTCTTGCTGCTGTGGTTGGAAGCATCTCACTCTGACAGTTGTGTACTTCATCCAAACGGTCTCATGCCAGAGGGGCCCTCCGGCCCTCCAGGTGTGGTGGGTGCAGAATTCAGCATGGGGCCACCCAGCTGGACACACCCAGACACAGAGGGGTGGGGCACTGCCAGGCTCCCAGCGGATTCCAGAGAGGCCTCTGTCTGACCCGGGGCCCTGCAGCTGGGCTGGCGCGCCACGAGGCATGTCTTGGATGAGCCCCTAGGTGTCCCTTCGTTCTGGTCAGCACGTGAGACCAAGGCTGTGTGGTCTCTGAGGAGTCTGGCACTTTTTGCTATTAAAACTTGAGAAAATGAAGAACCAGGTTTGAACACTGACTTGTCGAAGAGTGGGTTAAGTTGATTTCCTGCGTTCGCTGCCAGAGGAAGTGGACCCCATGCAGGGGTCTGAAACTCCTTGAACCCGTTACGACATCTCTATCGTACTTTTTGCCGAAGTCTGGGGAAACCTAGCAAACAATACGTGCACTCTTTTAACAGTTCCTATTCGAAATGCTACAGTATTTTGAACTGGTGCATAATCGGCCTGTATTTGATTACTGATACCCTGAGAAATCTGTGATTAGGTGACCCAAAACATCCTGCCACTGAGTGGCAACTAGTGACTTTGTTATTTAAAGAGATGGGACGTGTGCTTTTCCTTCCTATGGATACAAGTGGACAATGGCGAGTGACTTTCAAGCTGAGGTCACTTGTAGGCTCCCTTCTGGCTTCGTGGGGACCCCTCCGGAGTCTCGCTAGGACCGAGGGAACAGTGCTCACTGACCCTGCAGAGCATCCCGTAAGCTCACGCAGGCGGCTGGTCAGCTCTCCTGTTACTGCCGAGAGCTCAAAATAGGGAGCGGTTTTACATAGGTTTTATGAAAAATTAAGCAGAATGAATGGCTTTTCTGAAAACCTTGAGGCTTGTTCTTTTGGGCCACGCCTGTCGGAACAGCATTTGTCTGGAGCGAGAGGCCGTGTGGTGGCGGTGGTGGGGGGGGCCAGCAGGCAACGCACACTTGGCGTCGGACTCCAACCTCTGATCCCGAAGTGAGTCCCATCGGTACGGGCAGTTCTCACTCTAGGAAAGGACACTGGATGGATGTGCCATGTGGCCCACGGCCTAGCTTCCTTCTGAGTCAGGATCACCTCTCGATTGGTGTCCTGTGTGGAAATATTTTCCTTTGCTCTGACCCCTAAGACGCTTGGGCAGGCCGCCTGCTGCCTGCTGGCCAGCAGGTCCTTTGATTGGAGCTTAAAAAAAAAAAAACAAAACCCAAACACCACTCAATGTGTAATTTTTTAAAAAAAGGATGTCCTAATCCTAACTTTCACTTTTTTTCTAGTGGAAGTCTCACAGTTTCGTTGTCTTTTCTACTGTCATATTTTCATAGTGTGGATCTGGGGGACTTTACCCCTGTCAATCCTGATCACTCTTTACATAACAACCTCAGAAGCACCAAATTTTCTGAAGATGGGGGAGGGGCATCAAGGACACAGAAGGGGGCATGGAGGTCACATTCAGCACTGGCAGGTCCAGTCTAGTTCTGGCTGGAGGGACAATTAATCCACGAGATAGACGGGAGGAGGAAGTACTTCCAGGTCCATGTGTTCTGGACAAAGTACCATCTCAACATTGCTTTCCCAACTGCACTGAGGTGGAGAAGTTGATCTTTAAGGCTAAAAGAAATATTTCAGATGTCAGAAAAACTACCTTGCATATGCAGTGGGGGAGGGGGAAGAGATTCGACTATCAAAATCTTTGTAAAAAATAACCAACTGCTGCGAAATCTCAGACCAAGTAAAACTACCGCTCGAAGGACGCGGCACCCCTCCCTCAATCTCCAGGGAGAGCAGGCCCTCCCAGCCCAGGCTGAAAGTCACATGTGCTCATGTGCTCCAGGGAGCATGTGCTACCACCAAGAGTTAAAAACATAAAGCATCACATTTCAAAAAGCAACACAGGAAAAGACGTAGGAGCTGCCAAATGGGGCCCAGAAGAACATTTACAAATAATTTGTCAATTTGTCCCTAAAAATACTATCATGCCCACAAACAGCCCGATTGAGTTGGTTGGGATTTCACAGGAAGAGGGGGCAAGGAGAGGGAAGCTAGCACACACGCAGAATTTGTCGTGTTCCTGCTCACCGCAGACGCTAGCTTAAAACAGTCCAGGGGTTCTCGAGACGTCGTTTTCTGGGCTCTTCTACACAAACCTGGAAATAGGCTTGTCCACATATTAGTTACGACCATGAGAACAGTGAACTGAAAACAAAACAACAGCTGCATTTTGATAGCTTATCAAATAGTTCTATAAAACTCTCAATTCTATGATTAAAAAATAGCATGTTGTCTTTCTTCAGATTTAGGAAACAGAACGAAGTCTTCCAAATAAATATTTTGCTGCTTTTAAAATACCTAACCTTTGGATACATCTAGATTTACACAATTATAAATGTCGTTAAAAAAGTGCTGATTAGTTTTCAAAATTATAAAGGAGCACAACAGTCAAAAGGGTAGTAAAAAGGGAAGACAGACCACGTATTTCGAGGTTACCAGTTAATTAAATGGTCAATTACTCATGTGATACAAAGAAATGTGCACCGATTAACATTGGGTGAGTTAAAATCAGATCGCTGAACATAATTCCCCTTAATTTTCCAAGCCCTGGTATTAGCCACCGATCACCAGCATTCGAGTGCTATGCACGCTCTTAGAAGTACTGGTTAAAACAAAGACAGACATGGAATAATATTCCGGTTACCTAGAACTCAGACTTTCCAATCTCTAAAGCTAAAGTGGTGGACATTTGTGCAAAATCACGCTGCTCCCATTTCTCCTCTGTAGTGCTGGCAACTGTAAAACTCCTTGAAAAGTTGTCGTTGTTGATTTGAAAGCAATCAGTACATGTCCCTGTAGATCTCCTGCAGCAGCGGGTGCAGCGCTGCGTCCGACTCCGTCTTTTTGATGATCTGCACCAGCTGCGCGTGCTCCGTGACGAGCTGCCGCAGGTCGGCCATCTTTTGAAGGAGTTTTGGGAAGAGAAAGATATCGTCCGGATGGTTGTTCTGCAAGTGAAGTTTGAGCACATGCACAATACCCTCCTGCATTTTTTCAATGTGTCCTACGTTTAGAAGGCCAGGGCGATCTATTCTCAAAAGAAGAAAGAGACGTTTGAGTGTGACAGTCACCTACTTAGCTGATTATCAGCTCGAGGAACCAAACATTCCTATTTTACGTGTCCTTTCTTAGAAAAAGCCAAGCTGCTTTTAGACATTGTCAACTGGACTGGAAGACAGAAATCGACTTTTCCAAAGTCACTAAGCAAGATAGGGACAGACAGGACAACGCTCGTTCCTAAATATTCATACTCTTAGGCCACAGTAGCGCCCGAATTCCACCTCGACACGTGGCCCTGTCGGCCTGGGTTTACCTGATTACAGCCTGCCAGGGACGGAACCAAAAGCGTTGGGAGTTATGGTACATTCTGATGGTGATGACAACAACCAATTTTCCATACTATGGGAAATGAAGTTCTTGTTTCTGAGTCAAAACTAGATATTCGGCTTCAACTTTTCCACCAATCTTTAAGGAGTGTGATTATGGTAGACTTAGGTTTTGTGGAGCGTAGCTCTGTTACAGGTACCTTCTCATATGACTCAGGTGACAAGAAAGCAGGGTGAGGAATGAATGGGGTGCTGGGGTGGGGGAGGGACCCTGGCTGGAAAGGATGCCGAGGACACCCTGCGGCGGGGAGGGGGAGGGGTGCCCTCCCTGCGGCAGCTGGCGCCAGCCTACCTGGGCAGTCTCAGAAGTACTGCCCCGGGCCACACCCAATGGGCAGTGCTCCCTTTAAAGCCCCATTTCTTATTATGATTTTCAAATGTTGCTAATGATGTGGACTTTTTATCTTGGTTTTTTGGTTGTAAAATAAATATAATTATTAAGTTTTTAAACAGAGAAAAATTTAAAAAGACAGAAAGAATCGCTCCTTATAATTTTAACCCCACCATCACAGGTTTAACATATATGTTACTGGATATGTATAATTGATATAGGATAATTTCTTTTATAAAACTGTGATCATGCTACACAGACATACCCACGTGCTACATCTCGATCATATGAAAGGGCAGGTCCTGCGTAACTGCTCTGCCCTTTTGTATTATATTTTATGCCAGAGGGTGAAGACTTCCTCCTCTGACTGGTGCCCGGCCAGACTGGTCCCCGGTCACGGGGACCCGCCTGCTAGGGCTGAGTCCAGGCGGGGGCAGCCAGGCTCAGTTCCGGCAGTGGGTAGGCCACGGGGCAGCGTGGCTTCGGGCAGTCTCCGCCAAGGCTGGGTAAAGTCTGCAGAGTTTGCAGTAGGAGGATGACCTTCCTACACCCGAGACAGGGCGATTTAAAGGCACGTGACACTGAGACAAAAGTCTGGGGGCTGCAGAGCCAGCTTGAAGCTGCACAGACAGGCCCAGACTTCCCTGCACTGGGGTCTGTGTCCCCTGGCAAGGCACACCTTGCAGTCACTGCCAGCTAGGTACCGAGATTTCCCATTAGGAAACAGCATAAATATTACCAATAGTGACAGAAATTACACTAACGTCTGCATGGCAATTTAGAGACTATCATCCGTAACATGGATATAATATAATAATACAATTATATAGTAATATTATAAGAATATCATATTGTAATTATAATATATAGGCCATATATATTATTATATATCGTAATACAATTGTAATTATATCTAATGTTATATCTAACATAGTAGCTATAAACATATCTGTTTATAATATTAGATATAACTATAAAAGTAGTATATTTATATATTACAATTAAAGTATAATTTACACAATATACCAATATTTATTCATATATAATAATACTATATACTACGGTATCATACAGTATTGACATGATCCCCACTTAAGTCTACTTAGCAGCAACTCGGGGCTCAGACGTCCCCCCACCCTGCTAGCGTCCACTCCGCCCGTACAGCTCAAGCTGGTCCCGGGTTGGCCACTGCCAAACGCTTCAAGACAGGAGCCTGTAAGAGACTCGGCTCTAGCAGATTAAACCAGCCACTCACCTCCACAGCAAATTATAGCAGCCACAAAAAGGGAAATGTCACTGTCGTCCAGTTCCAGTGCGTTGAACTTCATGGCGAAGTCGAACTTGGGTTCCATGATGTCACAGAATGGCTTTCTTAGGCTTTTTAGGAATTCTCGAGTTATAAAACCATTTCCGTATGCCACCAGCATCCCGTCTTTGTTCATCACGGAAGACAGCATCGCAAATATGGCCTCGTAAACTCCGTACTTTAGCAAAGTCACTTGGTCGTTCAGGTCCAAGTTCGCGAAGCCTGGGATGGCCTTGGCAAACTCCGTGAGCTCCGTGACGGTCTCCACCGACGTGCACTGGCAGCAGTGGAAGATGCGCACCTCCGCCTCCTTGTTCTGGATGCCGTTGGCCACCAGCTTGGCCACCAGCGTCTTCTCGGCCATGCACAACGTCTCCATGTCATGTATCACAAAAGGCTGCAGAGAAGGACACACCGAACTAAGTCAGGTAATTCGTGACAAGCTGTACTTGCAATTACCAGTAAACTAATAAATAGCTGCTGTATCCAAACCACCATGCTTGGTGCTACGGAGAATTCAAAATATGCATGAGCTGCTGTCCTTGCCAGAGCTCACTGTGTTCCATGGTGTTAACTGATACTAATAGCAGCTGTCATCTCTGAGGAAAAGTTAAACGTGAATCATTGGTAGAATTGCTCTGGATAAAATTATTGAATAAGATCTTGGTTAGGTTTTACTGCTATTTCTAGAAGCAGCATAAAATACTAGGCGTGTGCTTTAATCTAAAGACAACTTAAGTCATAGGTATAATATTTGACCATGCACAGTAAGCAAAACTCCAAGATATGCTACAAGGTAATATCTGTCAAAAGGAGCAGTTCTATCCCAGCACGGTGCCTGGGAGGACAGCCTATTCCAAAGATTCTGGAATGTTGAGAACAATGTTGGATTCCTCTCTCGGAACTGATCTTAAAACCTGTGCTCAGCTGCATGTCAAAAATTAGTCTCCTTGCTTCATAATTTTTTTCCCAAACGAGACAGTTTACTCTGTTTAATCTCAACTTGCATACCAGAGTAGCTACAAGGGACTCATGGTTTTGTCTAAAATTCAATTATATTCTCAGAGGGTGAAGATTTTCTATAACGAAAGACAGTCAAAGACTCTAAAGACTTTTTCAGAAGGTGCAGGTAGCTTCTAAAGCCAAAAGCAGCTAAGCCTGAGCAAGAGTGAGTGTGTGTGCATGTCTGTGCATGCATGTGTGCACACGTGTGCATGCGCATGTATGTGCACACACATGCGTGTTGGGGGCCGAGCCCTTGGCTGTGGGGAAGCAAACGTCACAAGAGAGGCAGTGCCCTCATCACAGCCCCTCAGTCCGTTTCCACGTTGCTTCTCCCAAAGTCTTTTCATGACATTCTTAACCCCTGACAGGCCAACACGTAACGTTTTAAGATGCTGTTGAAAAGCACCTCTTTCGGAAGCCATGCTCAGAGGGGACTACTGTCCCGCCTTCCTCTCAGCTCTGCTCCCATCCCTGTCAATCAGCCAGTTGCCCAGAGGTGCTGCAGCCCTATCGCTAAGGGACCGGCCATTTGCTGCCCCACAGTCCTGAAATCTCAGGGGCTCGAACCAGTCCCGGTGTCCGGATGGAAACAGACTTTCTCCAACCAGCCCTCACCCCTTCTCTCGGCTAGAACCCACCGTTCCCCGAGCAAGGTGCCTCCCGGCTCCCTGCAGCGCCGCCCCCAGCAGCAGCGTCCTCCTTCCGGGTCCCCCGGTATGTATCCTAGTCGGCTCCCATCAGCCAGGGGCTTTGCTTAATCCGAGCGAAGGCCACGAGGTGGTCTTCACAGAACACGGAACTAGACCACCATGGAGATAAATGCAGCCCCCACTTGTAGCAACCAGAGGGACTGCTTTAAAATTAAAATCCGTCCACCCTGTCTTTCTGCATCAAGGCTTTGAACACTGCAGCGCGAGTTTTGGTCGGAGCTGTGGGGCCGACACCTGCTCTCGCCCCGGCAGGGCGGAGGCGAGCCTGTCCGCCCCCCCACCCCCCCGGCACGCAGCTGTGATGGCGTGATTGCGTCTGTTTACTGGCAATTTCATCATCCCTCCTCCCACCCCCGAGCAGAAATGAAGGCAGCTGCAGGCCCGGGGTTGGCTGCCGTCCTGAAGCTCTGCGGGGCGTGGGGAGGGCTGAGGTCGAGGTGAGCATGTCTGGGCCGATGCTTGGTCCCCTAATAGATCTCCTACAGACAGATGGAACTGCTCTCAGAAACGTGGATGGGACGCACACAGGCTATGGTCTTCCAACACCCACCGCGGCCACAAAACCAGAGCCCTGCGAAGAGATTCGGGTGGTGTGGCCCGGCGGGGGGCGTCTACCTGGCTCAGCCTTTTCCCAGACCGAGTGGAGGGGGTGCCCCACACCGCAGGCAACAGCCTCCAGAAAGCCAGTGGCCGTGCCTCCCACACCCTGCATGCAGGACACTGATGGGACATGACCTTGGCTTGGAGCAAACGGTCTCAAATGACCAGTGACGCAGTAGCTGGACATTCCCTGCAGCTGGAGCCTGCAGTGCCGCGGCCTGGAGGTGTGTGGACAGCAGCCAGCACCTGACTCTTAGCAGAGCACCAAGTTCTGTCTTTCTCCCGAAAACGGGATTGGGAACCACGATCCTAGACTATTAATCTGTTA
The DNA here is from genome assembly GCA_963574435.1 of Cheirogaleus major. NCBI lineage: Eukaryota > Metazoa > Chordata > Mammalia > Primates > Cheirogaleidae > Cheirogaleus > Cheirogaleus major. The sequence continues at coordinate 26,199 of CAUYPO010053688.1, read as the reverse complement.
TTTATTTCCTTAAGACCCAAATACAGATTCCTGTCTAAGAGTGACCGTGTGTGAAGAGTCCTCAACCATCCTGACCTCCTCACTCTGGTGGAGGGGGACCGGCTCATTCCAAGAGCCGTGGGGGTCTCCTGGGGGAGACATAGAAGGACACTCTATGGAGTCACATTCACACTAAACAGGGGTATTTTGTTAAGAGCAAAGATGACTTTTAAGTGTGCTTTGAATTCTTAAAATCCAAGGAGAACGATAAGATCGGGAACAACAGTTGTGGTCATCCTAAGTTTGGCCATGCTAACCATCTCCAGGACAGAAATGCAAAGTGAAAAGACCCTTGCTCTCACCCTCGTTGTCCAGAAAGACTCTAATTGGTGTGAGCTGGGCTGCCCAGCGTGGGTGTTTGCTGGAACCTTCTAAAATGTCTCGGCCTATTTAATTGGAGAATTCACTGAAGAATTAAAAGACTCAGTAAAAAAGAGGTTTGGTTTGTTCATGAAAGTAAGTAGCTTGTGAAATACTCTATTTTCCTATGACTAAAAATCCCAGCTAGTAATTCCCAATAAGGATTGCTCCAAGCTAGTCATTAGTACAAATTAAACCTGTTTCGCCACGCTCATAGGAAAACGGCAAAGTATCTACACCAGCCTAGGGCCGTGCCCCTCTTTGAAGGTAGCTCTGAGATTCGGTCTGTAATAGAGACAAAGACTTATTTCACTGTTGGGGGGGGGAGCAGGATGACATTAGGCCAGGCAGGTGACCACAAGGGGCAATCTCGGTTGCCTCTGAAAAGGTCCAGAACTTTCCAGAAAGACAATAAAGTTTCTGTAAACAGATGACCCTTTCTAAGCCCTGACATGTCCCTGCCTCCTCACTGAAGAAAAAGAAGGCAAGTTATGGGCTGCTGGGGTGGGAGGGGAAGGGAGGGGACGGGGAGGGCCAAGTGCAGGGACCAGTTTTAGGATGCAAGAGCACATTTTGAATGGGCACATGAGTGGTTTTATTTTCTGGCCTTAAAATAGAGACTTAAAAAAATGCACGTAGGAAACAACCCTAGCACTTGGTAAACTATTAACTAGTGGCTTTTTTTTTTTTCCTCTTGGGGTATTAATTGCACAGCCATTATAATAATTTGGTTGCTAAGACCTTCGAGGTAGATCCGAGCAAGAAGACAGGAATTGCCGTTAAGCTACGTTTCAGTCTCAGAATGAACCGTTTCCATTATCTTTTGTTTGACCTTGGGATAAATACTATTTTCTCGACACGGAACGTGTTTCCTCAATCCTGGCCTAGACTCCAGCTGACTGCACTGCCAGCGGAAGCCTTCAGACACGACCGGCCGGCGGAAAGACACCTACTGGGTTGTTGCTGGCCTTCCCCGCGAGGATGACGCGGGCTTTGACCTTGTTCATGTTGAAGTTCTTCAGGTAGGCCTCGTAGATTCTCTTGGCAAGCGATTTGAGGTCGGCGGTTTCAGAGTCGTCCACGTCGCGTTCGCACGTAAGGATCTCTGCTTTCAGTTTTGCTTTCTCGGATCGTGGCATCCGTCCAAAGCGAATTGCTGGGTGGGAGGGGGGACACACGACAACGGGAAGCAAAGAGAATGAGCCGGGGGGTCAGGCACCTCGGGCAGTGACCGAGTCGAAGGGGCTGGGTGGGAAGATCCCACCGGGAATTAAACCAGGAATGAAAATGTACGGCAAGTTAAAATTCGTTTCTCATCACGATTCAACTTTCTAACGCGGAGAGATGAAAATGAAACTCGGGCTCCATACGTTCTAGACTTTTTAAAAAGACTAAAAGGGAACAGCCCCACTCGCCCCGCGGGAAGGGGCGCTCCCTGCTACCGGCCACGTGCCCGGCCGCGAAGGGCGAGGACGGGAAAGTGAGCTTCCGCGTGAGTTTCCGTATGATACCTGCTCTTTTCGATGGCAGCTAGAGACGCAACCCTTGTGAACCGCTTGTTTTGAATATAACTTCATGTCACAATTAGCACGTTCTAAAATTAGAGTGTGACTGAATAAAAGGAAATTCACAGCATGGTAAAATGTTTGAAACGGCACACACTTCATAGGGAGGAGATCAACATCCTGTCATCTCAGCGATTTCCCGCCAGTTTTTATATTTCCTATCAAAGTCCTGCCATTTGAAGTTTCTAGCAGTAAGTCCCAGTGCTCTGCTGAGTCTCAGCTAGTTGAGACTTTTGTGTTCTTAGGCTACTCTGATTGCAACGAGATCTGGCCTTGGGCGCTGGAGCACATTCGCTCACGGTGCAGCCCGCTCCGAGGGGCGAACCGAGGAAGCGTGTGGGAGAAGGCTGGACCACCTTACCTACCGTTGTGTGACATCCCGACCGAAAGGCACTTGTGGAAGCGGCAATGCTGGCACTTGTTGCGATTCTTTTTCTGGATCTTGCAGCTACGATCGCACTTGTCATACACCAGCTTCAGTCGGATGGTTCGCCGGAAGAAGCCCTGCAAGATTGATACATGGTTTATTAAACAATGTGGACCACTAGCAAATCGGCGTCATGGCTTTATCCTTTGTTGTTCATTTATCGTCTCTTTTTAAACCAACTAAACATAGAGAAACGGTTCCGAAAAGCCGGATATAATTGCGACAAATAGTTTTAAATTTCATTACGTTTAAAATGAAAATTCTAACAGGTCCTCATCTGACTCGGGGAGACACAAGGACGGTTTTCCAGAGAGCTGCGTAGCCCTGCCGTGATGTGTCTGGATGAAACTTTTCCCTCTACTGTGACATTTCCATATTTGCGACTAAAAACTTCCTAGGAATTTTTCTAAGAGCATATTAACTTCCTCAAAGACAAGAACTGTAATAAGAGGAAGCCAGCTATTTGTAAACAGTTTTCTTGCTTCCTAAAAGCATCATAAAACTTCACCCAGTAAGAAACAACTTTATTACTGAGTCCATAAAAAAAACACAAAACTAAACAAAAGTAATGAAATCACGGCCCTAAGGAAAAAGCCATTTTACGAGTAGCTTTTTAAAAGGTATGTGGTCAGAAAATGTGGAAGGAGTTTATTTTTGCTTTGGGTTCTTTTCCCGCCTTTGCTTTTAAGTCATCCCCCCGTCATAAGTCTCTGACGTGGTGGGTCAGGCGGGCCCACGGGAGAAGGAACAGCGGTTTCCTGGGGGATGCGAGAGCAAGGCTGACACCTTCACTGGGTATCCTCCTCACCTGGCTTCGCAAAGCCGGATGACTACAGGATGCGTGGGATGACAGAGGAAGGGCGCGAAGGGACAGTTCTGAACGGCAGGAGGGCTCGGCGCCCCGGCAGTGCTGCCCACTGTCCCTGTGGACCAGGCCTCCAAGGCCAGGCCTGGCTTGGGGCAGACGTCAGTGTTTCAGGAACGTGGATTATGTAGCGTACCAGGAAAGGCCGTGGCATTTTCCAAAAGTCAGTGCATGCTTCCAGCGTGTGCAATGGAAGGGATTTCCGATTCTACCCGAGCACACAGAGTGCTAGATCTCCCTCGTGTCGTGTGCATGAAGCGCCAGGCCAGGCTCGAGCATGCAAATGTAACCCTAAAAGGATGTGCTGCTCCAGGGCCCTCGGGATGTAGCAGAAGATCCATCTCTGCTACACGGAAGGGCTGATGGTCCACAGGCAGCTGCTGGACAAGGGCTTGTCTTCACGCCCTCCGGCCCTGGGTCAGCGCCGTGCGGGGCCTGGCTGAGCTGGCATGAGCACGAGGACATGCACAGGGTACACCGGCTCCGGTGGACAGGTGCCCGCCGTGCAGGAACTGCCCGGGGTCGGGAGTAGCCGCGGAGAAGCCAACACTGGTTCCAGTCCCCGCTGGGTGCTGTGGTACCCTGAGCAAGACCCTCTGTCTGTGAGGGCCAGTTCCCTCCCTTGGTACGTGAAAACACCTGCCCTCCCTGGCCTTTAGGAAGGGTCAAGAGGTAAGTGGGCAAATGCTCTCCACCTGTACTCACATGAAAGGGTCACTCTTAACCCTAACGTGCTTATTTTCTTTTAAAGAACACACTTCTCTAAGTTATTTACAAAGTACAGCAGAACAATCTAGCCCAGACTCTCTGAAGACAGGAATTAATCTGTCACTTAGGTCAGTTTCTTATTTGGGACTTTCTGCAGATCTCTTTTAGTAATGACAGTCATTTGCATATAAGATAAATGTAACCACAAGTAGTAGTTGCTGGAGGGGCCACTTGCCCTGTGCCTGGTCACTCTACCTTGCAGCCTTCGCACGCATGAACTCCGTAATGGTAGCCTGAGGCTTTGTCCCCGCAGATACGACATTCAATGTTTAATGGTACACTGGGAGACTCGTCTGTGCTACCAGGAACCACAGGGCAGGTAACCGAGGAGGGACTTGAAGCTGGTGAAAGGGTATCTAGGGAAAAAGAGGGAAGATTGATGAATATTCAAAGTGTCACTATCCCACATCTAAATTGGTCTTTGAGGACATGACTAAGCACATAAGCACTGAGCACGAGAGTCGGCAGGGCACTGTCCTGAGCCAGGCCCCTGTCTTTGTATCACGCTTCCCATGCTCTTGTGGCCACCATAGTGCTGGTGAACTTAAAGCTTGCACACTCTCCCTGGCTCCTGCTGAGCTGACCCCTGGGCTCCAGAGCTACATGTGGGCTGTCTCTCAGGTGCCTCCACCTACAGAGCCCCCCAAGCCCCCATGCTCGACATGTGCTACACAGAACTCATTATTTTGCTTCCTTCCAGTTCTTCTGTAATTGTTAACTCAGCAAAATGGGACTAGAATACAGTGTAAAAACTCATGTGGGCAACAACAAATGCATAATCTATGCAAGAAAAAAAGATAAGTTGGAATTTACGAAAATCAAAAACCTCTGCTCTCCAAAAGGTACTGCTAAGAAAATGAAAAGACAGACACAGACCAGGAGAAAATATTTGCAAAACACATGTGATTAGACTTGTAGTCAAAATATAAAAAGAAGTCTTAAAACTCAACACTAAGAAAACAACTCAATTAAAAAAGATGAGCAAAAGATCCAAAAAGACACCAGAAAAGAAGATACGCAGATGGCAAGTAAGCATATGAGAAGATGCTCAACATCACTTGTCATAGGGCATTGTGAGTTAAACAACAATGAGATATCACCACACATGTACTCAAATGACTAAAATCCAAAAAACAGACAACACCAAATTTGATCGGAATGTGGAACCCTCATTCATTCCTGGTGGGAATGCAGAATGGGACGGATACTTTGGAGGACAGTCTGGCAGTTTCTGACAAAGTAAAACAGTTTTCCCATATGATAGGAATTAGTCTCCTAGGTATTTATCCAACTGATTTGAAAACTTATGTCCACACAAAAACCTACACATGAATGTTTATATTAGCTTCATTCTTAATTGCTAAAAGTTGGAAGCAACCAAGATGCCCTTCAATAGGTGAACGGATAAACTATGGTACATACAGACAATGGAACATTATTCGGTGTAAAAAGAAATGAGATATCAAGTCATGGAAAGATATGGGTGACTCTTAAATGCATATTATTAAGTGAAAAAAGTCAGTCTGAAAGGCTACACACAATGTGATTCCGAATACACAGCATTCTGGAAAAGGCAAAACTATAGTGATGGTAAAACGATCAGTTGCTGGGGTGGGGTGGGGGAGGCAGGGTTGAATACTGAAGCAAAGGGGTTTTTTGAGGTGCTGAAATTATTCATATGAAAATGTAATGGTGGATACATGACACTATGCATTTGTCAAAACCCACAGAACTTTATAGTTCAGAGTGAATCTTAATGTGTGGAAATAAAACAAAAATAACTTAGGAGGTTGGAGGATCCCAGGATGGAACACAGAATGTGAAAAAACAATCTAATTGTGTCACAAATATATGAAACAACCTCCCTGAAGGAAGTGGGGGGAAGAGGTGCTGCCCTAACTAACTCTGGAAATGAGCAGAGTCTGTCACACTAAAGGCAAAAGGACCTGCACGTAAGCACAGTGCTCTAGTTGATAAAGTTGTTTCCCACAGGGGTATGGGTTAACAACTCTGATACCATTAGACAGGTATGTGTATAAGGTATATATTAAACATAAATAAATTTTATGTTTAGACTTGAGCACCATCCCCAAAATATCTTATTGGGTATATGCAAATATTCCAAAATTTGAATGAATCTGAAGTCCAAAGCACTTCCGGTTCCATGCATTTTAGATAAGGGATACTCAACCTGCAGTTCCAAGCTCATTCCATAAGGCAAGAATTAATCTGATACCAAAATCAAACAGAGATATTATAGGAAAACTAGAACCAATATCCCTCAGGAACATAGATGCAGAAATTCTTAACAAAATTTTAGCAAGTTAAATCTAATAATATGTAAAGATGGTAATACATTGTGACCAAGGAGGATTTATCCTGGGAATGCAAGGTTGGCTTAATCTTTGAAAATCAAACAATGTAATTTATCATATTAACAAACTAAAAAAGAAGAACCATTTGATCATCTTATTAGAAACAGAAAAAGTATATTACCAAATCTAACATCAATTTCCAATAAAAAGTCACAGCAAACTAGGACTAGAAGGGAACTTCCTCAACCTGATAAAAGGCACCCAAGAAAAACTGTAGCTAATGTCATACTTAATGACAAAAGACCAAAAGCTTTTCTACTAAGATCAAGAACAAGGCAGGTATGTTTTACCACTTCTATTTAACATTGTACTGGGAGTTCCAACCAGTGTAATAATGTAAGCAAAAGAAATAAAAGATACGCACCTTGGAAAGGAAGAAGAAAAACTATCTTTGTGGCAGATGACGTAATCATCTATGTAGAAAATCCTAAATAATCTATTTAAAAAACTACTAGAACTAATTACTTTACCAAATGTGCAGGATACAAGAGTAATATCTAAAAATCAACTACATTTTCATGTATACCAATGAACAATCAGAAATCAAAATGTAAAAAAATACTAATACCATTTACAATAGCCATCAAAAATATTAAAATACCTAGAGATAAATCTGACCAAAAATGTGAAAAAATAGAACACTAAAAATGACAAAATATTGCTGAGAGAAATTGAAGAAGACCTAGCTAAATGGAGAAACAACCACGTTCATGGATAAGATTCAATTTGGTAAATTGTCAATTCTCCCCAAATTGACTACAGAATCAATGCAACCCCAATCAAAACCTCAGGATGATTGTTTGGTAAAAATCAACAAATTGCTTCTAAAATACAACTGGAAATGAAAAGGATCCAGGCTATTGAAAAGATCTTTGGAAGAGAAGAGTTCGAGAACTTAAGCTAGGTGACTTCAGGCCTTCTTGTAAGCTACAGTAAGCAGGACACGTGGGATCGATGACGAAAGAGACAAACAGATCAATGAAGCTGAGTAGAGAGCCCAGAAGACAACTTGCAACAAAGACACAAAGGCAATTTAGTGGACACAGCACTCTTTGTGATAAATGTGCTGGAACAGTTGCAAATGCAAATTATAAAAAAGAAAAATGGAGTTTCAAACCATATACAAAAATTAACTCAATGGATCTTAAACTTAAATGTAAAACCTAAAAATATAAAACTTCTATAAGAAGTGACTTTGGATCAGGCAGAGATCTCTTAGACGTGACACAAAAAAGCATGATCCATGAAAGAAAAGACATTGATAAACTGGACGTCATCAAAATTAAGAACTGCTCTTTGAAAGACACTGTTAACACCAAGACAAACCACAGACTGGGGAAAATATTTGTAAATCACATATCTGATAAAGAATGTATATCCAGAATATAGAAATAGCTTTCAACGGTCAATGGTAAGAACATAAACAACCATATTAGAAAATGGGCAAAAGATTTGAAGATTTATGGGCCAGGCGTGGTGGCTCACGCCTGTAATCCTAGCACTCTGGGAGGCCAAGGCAGGAGGATCGCTGGAGGTCAGGAGTTTGAGGTTGCTGTGAGCGAGGCTGACGCCACGGCACTCTAGCCTGGGCAACAGAGTGAGACTCTGTATCAAAAAAAAAAAACAAAAACAAAAAACAAACAAAAACAGATTTATGGTAAATAAGCATGTGGAAAGAGACTCAACATCATTCGTCACAAGAGAAATCGAGACGATACCATTAAACACCTATAGAAACAGTCAAAAAGCTGATGAGGCTGTGGAGAAATTGGAACTTCCTTATGCTGCTCAGGAGGATATAAAACGGTACAGCACTTTGGAAAAGATTTTGGCAGTTTCTTAAAAAGTTAAACAAACACCTACCATGCGTCCCAGCCATAACACCTGTAGGCATTTACCCAGGAGAAATGAAAGCAGAGACTTGCACACGAATGTTCATAGAAACATTATTTGTAATAGCCCCAAACCGGACATGACCCAAATGTTCAACAATAGGTACATGGATAAACAAGCTGTGGTATGTCCATACAGTAGATAAAAAAGAATGAACTATGGAATCACGATGCAGGGCAGAAGAATCTCTAAGGAATTCTGCTGAGTGGAAGAAGCCAGGCTAGAAAGAGTTCATGCTGTATGATGCCATTTATATAAAATTCTAGGAAATACAAACTGACTGATAGCAAGCAGATGGGTGGTTATTCGGGAGAGGGAGGGGTGCAGGGGTGGGGGAAGAAGAATTACAAAAGAGTGCAGGTAAACTTTGGGTGACAGATGCGGTCACTATTTTATGAAGGTTTCACAGATGAGTGCGTGTGTGTGCACACGCATCAGATGTAGACTTCAAATACGTGCAGTTTATGGTACTGGGGAGGAAAGGATACATTGGCCCGGTGAGCTGGCCTCACCTACCCCGCCTCCTGGGGGTAAAGTTGAAAGTAAATGCATTTTATATATGGCCCTTCTATATGACAAGTTTACATAACTTTAGAAATACCACCCAAAGGATCAGATTAGATGCAAAGATGAAAAATTTAGTTTACAAATACGAACTAATCTTAAATAATCTCATCTCTCAAAATTAGCCCAGCAGTGATAACAAGGAAAGATCTGGAAGGAGGCAAAGCAAGAGCTTAAGAATTGTGAGAGGGTTCCAAGTGACCAAAAGCATTAATGAAAACAGCCAGGAGAAGCTCAGAGGGAAACAAAGATGGGTTAGCACACACGCACTGATTTAAAGGCCAGCGGCCGAAAATCAAGAACGTGCATCCCGGAGACTTCAGTGTGGTCACTTTTTGCAAGTTCCTCTTTTTTTTCTTCTTGCTATAAAGTTCCTTGGAATTGGCTAACAACAAAGTTGGGACTCTCTTTGTCCCCGAAACCCTCGCCCTCACTGTATCTAGATGGAAGCGCAGGTCAGCCCGTGGAACCGGGTCAAATGTGGCCGTCAGCAGATGCTGCAGACCACGAGGCTGGTTTGCATGAAATTTTCAAGCCTTCCCTGTGTCAGAACTTTTAGATGAATTAGAAATTTATTTTAGATTATAGTTATTGACAATGACTTAAAAGACACTAGTTTTAGAAAAGGAACCTTGAATTGAATTAGATAGAAGATCGTGATTTCGGAACCCTCCTACTTGGGGGCGAGCAGCTGGGAGACAGAGCACAGCGCGAGAGGCTCAGGTGTGAGGTTGAACCTCCTGGGGAAGGCCAGACGGGTCTGAGCGCTCCTTCCTCCCACTCTGGGAAAGAACTTTCCAGAGGTTTCACAACCACACACCCATCCCACTCATACAAATTCTTTATTTCGGAACAACCTCTGGAGTGAATCCGACCCAAAGAAAAAAGGATGTCTCTGCTGGGCACAGTAGCTCATGCCTGTAATCCCAGCACTTTGGGAGGCTGAGGCCAGAGGATCACTTGAGGCCAGGGGTTTGAGACCAGCCTGGGCAACATAGCAAGACCCCATTGACAAAAAATAAAAATAAAAAAACTTAAAAACTAGCCAGGCATGGTGGCGGCACATGCCTGTAGTCCCAGCTACTCAGGAGACTGAGGTGGGAGGATTGCTTGAGCCCAGGAGTTGGAGGTTACAATGAGCTATGATCACCCTGCTGCACTCCAGCCTGGATGACAGAGTAAGACCCTGTCTCGAAAAAACAACAAAATAAACTCTTTCATTTTAAAATGAACTATATTTTTCTCTCTGGGAGTAGGGGGTAGGGAAGCTGCCTTTCTTAAAAAAGAAAAGATGAGAAAGAAAAAAAGAAAAACAAACAAAAACAGATAAATCTTTTCAAATCTATAAAGAAAAAAATAACTTTCTGCTAACTGCTACAAATAGTCAGTAGAAGACGACGATTAACTATCCGGGGCCGTGTCCGTGATGGGTGAAGACAGGACCTGTCTGAGGGGCTGGGAGCCAGGATTTGACCCTGGTCCCCTGGGCTTGTGACCTGCAGCACGCCACGGTGTGCTGGGGCCTGCCTCCTTTCCTCACTCATCAAATAAACACAGTGGTGAACTCACAAAGTTGTATTCTTGGGATTTGGTGAGACAAGGTACACGGGTGGCTTTCACGGTGCTCGGTAGCCAATGCTGTCATTGTCACCCTCACTAACCCGGGTCTGCCACAAGGCGCCCTTCCCAGGCTCCGCGAGGCACCCGCCATGGACATTTGTCCTTGCTCTCCCCCTGCTCTGGAAGCTGCCATCACCCTGTCCCCTCGTTCCTTCCCCCAAAGCCCATCCCCTCTGTAATGTGTCATGAGGAAGGGAGCCATTTGTAAAGGTCTATTGGGGTCACTACAAAGGCTGCTCCGTCACCAAGATCCCTGAGTCCTCAGTGTCTCACCTGCCGCACGCAATTCCTGATTTGCTAAGTCGAGGACACCGTTGCCTTTTACAAAGCGCATTCATGCTAAGATGCAAAGAACACAGATTTGGAGCCAGCTGGGCAGGCAGGGTCCAGCCTAGGCACCATCTCCAGCTGTGTGAGCCAGGGCAAGGGACTTAATTTCTCTGAGTTTATTTCTATACAGTAGTGACGTTTCAGTCAACCACCATGACCCCAGAGACCGTAATACTGTGTTTGCACCGTGCCTGTTACTGATCGGATATGTTTAGACCCACAAATGCTTGCCATTGTGTTACGGCCGCCTACGGTATGCGGTAGGCACATGCTGTACAGGTGTGTCGCCCAGGAGCGGTAGCCTAGGGTGTAGCAGGCTATGCCATCTGGGTCTGTGTACGTGCACGCTGCGATGTTTGCGCAACAAAGGAGTCGCCTAGCGACACATGTCTCAGAACTTGTCCCTGTCACTAAGCGACACACGACTGTACTACCCACACATCCCCCACCCAGGTTCACCACACCGCTTCATGTCTTTTTACAAATACAACCTAGAGGGAATTAGAGTCCCCACGAGACCTCCCCAATCCCACCTCCCTCTCTCCGGAGATGCCGGAGACGCTAACGGCGGGATACACCTTGCGATGTGTGTGTCCCTGCGCCCACCGGTGGGCGACACATTGTTGAGCGGTTAAGATCTTACATGAGCTGAACATACTGAACACATCCCTAAGCTTGTTTATTTTCATTCAACATCGCTTTCTAGATGGGCTCGTGTGGATGCACGTAGAGCCAGTTCATTCTTTTAGATGACTATGAACTAGTCCACTGTATGAACCCGCCACCATGTGTCCGTCTCCCGTCAATGAATGATCAGCTTGTTCCTACTCTTCAATTGCAAACAGCGCTTCAATGCGGACCCTTGTGCGCGCCTCCTTTGAAACAATGTCCAACTATTTTCCCTGGGCTCGCGGGGTTTGGAGTCTGTGCACTTTCAACTGCTCTACATAACTTGCATTTCAGGCATTATTTGGCTTGTATATAGCTTCTATAAGCAGGCTAACTAGGAGAAGCAAGATACACTTTATTTCTTTTTTATTTTTATTTTGGGAACCCCCACCCCTCCACGAGGTATACTTTAGAAGCTCACAGATCCCAACAGCACTGGACATGATGTACGAAGGTTTCTATGCAAAAAGGTGTGACTTCTTTTCTGGCTAAAGACAACAATTTGCTCTGAGGAAAAAATATTTCTAACTCAAGTGTTCTAGGAAACGGCACACTTACCCGTGATGACAGATCCATCCGATCCTGGACCGCTTCCTAGATACTGGTATTCGGTAAAACTAAAGCTTCCAGAACTATCCTCTCCAATGGATTGCGAGATCTCCTGAATGTTTCCCATTTCCTGTAGGAACTCTTCAGACAACGGGCTCTCCAGGTCATCAGGCTTGAGTGGGGAGAGGGGACAGATCGGGCTCTCCATGTCCATCATCCTGCCCGGGCGGCGCGGTCACGCCTTGGAGCTCAGCTGCCGGGAGGGAAGAGGAGTCATTGGTATAACTGATCGATAAGAACATGCGTTTGCTTTCTAAAAATGAAACACCATTTACCACTGAGGACGTACCTGAACTCAGAACCTACACAGCATATTGTTGAGCATCTTTTCCAGGCGTGACACACCGAGAAAGGGGAAAATCTTTAGGCAATGAAATGTGTAAGGAGCCAAAGCTCGTCAAGCCGAGAATCATTCATTCCCTAGTGACTGCACGCTATGTGCCGAGCTCGGGCCATTGTATTTGAGGTGTGGACAGACACAGCGTCCCTGCTCTCATGGAGCCACCCTTCTCCTGGGCACGCGGATGTGGAACACGTAAACTAACACACGTGTGGAATGTCTGTGGTGACGAGATGGGCAGGACAGTGGACGGGGAAGGCCTCACTGCCCAGGGGCAGGAGAGACCTCGGGGAATGAGGGAGCCAGCTGTGTAGATGTCTTGGGGGAGAACGTTCCAGCAAAGGGAACACCACGCGCAAGGGCCCCAGGACCGAAACTGGGTGCTGGGACACCCTAGGAACAGCAAGTGGGGCCCGTGGCTCAGGCCGAGGGGCGTGGGGAGCCCTTAGCACGTGTGCCGGGTACGATGTGTCACTCTTGTCTGTTCTCCCTGTGCCCACGGAGGTGACTCACGCAAGCAGTCCTCGAAAATGACTGTGTAGTAAGAAATACTTTGTGGGGTTAAAAAACAATCTAAGTAGGTGAGTCCCAGACAGTGTCAGGCCATTTCAACTAACAAATGCAAGAACGTACTCCACATGGGAGTGGCGACAAAGACAGCAGTTCCCGGGGGAATCTGCATCTCGATCTTGCGCAGACGTCTTAAACCACTCCCTGCGACCTCCAGACAAAGCCCAGTCTCCTCCGCACACCACTCGGACCCTTCAGGACGCGTCCCCGCCTGATCACGCTCGTGTCACAGTCCAACCAAATCTTGCCTCCGCCCAGGGGCACCTGCCTGACCTGCCCTCCCCAGCGCTGCCTTCTCGAGGCCAAGGGGGTGACATTTAGCTCCTGGAACCGTTTTCCCATCGGGGGGTGGTCTCGGCGATGCCCACTGCCCACGGCACGGGGAGGGAAACAGGAGGCGTGTCCTGCACCTGTCGTCACGTGTGCTGCACCTGTCGTCACGTGTGCCACACCTGTCCTCACACTACGACCCCAGGACGCCAGACTGCTCAGATGGAGTGAAGAACACTTTCCAAAGCAAATATTCACCCATTAGATGTGTTTGTATAAAAACGCTTTCACATTGCAGGTTTGCTCTACGCAGATAACAGCGTCAAGTGCAAAGAGGAAGGGATGTTTTGGCTTCCTCTGGACATGAAAAATAACGTAAAATTCACACATCTTTGTGAAATTCACATCTCATGCTTGGAGTTACTATCATAAATTATCATAGCTGCCAATAACACAGAAAAATAGAAGAGAATTGTTTTTAGCTTTTCATAGGATTTAGACTTTCTTCCTCCATGATCTATTGGGGTAAGTCAGGCTGTGAATCTGTGGTTGCCTATCGTACTTCGTTCTGCACTGCATGGAGGAAGAGGCCTTCACATGGCCAGCAAGGTGACAGGTGAGCATTACTTAAAATAGTTTTCACTACGAACAAAGAATTCAAAAGCTGCAGTCACTAACTCTCTCCATAACCACAAAGTTCCTCCTAGTAGAAGGCAAACGTCCGGCAGAGGCCCGTTATGGGTGGAGCTGCGGCCACCTCCCCTTCCACAATCATGGTCTCAGCACTGCAGTTCGGAAATGCTTGGGACAACCGTCTGATTCCCGCAAATACTTCTTTCTCCAAGCCAGGTGCCTCCGACGAACATAACAATGTTAGTGTCCTTGTCATTACGTGCAGGGAGTCAGAAAGTTTTGAAATCTTATCATTTTACTTTTTAGTTGCTTTGAAAGAATGCCTGAGATTTACTTAGAAAAACCTTGGTCTTGCCATTCATGATGAGTTAAACAAGATGAAATCTCTACACAGGGTGGGGCAGGGCACACGCTGGCCCTTTCTTGCTTCCAGCAAGAGCAGATGAGGAGCAGTTCCCTTCAGAGGTGTCCCCCAGACAGACAGCAGAGGCTGCACGGGCACCCCCTACCTGCACGGCCTCCTGACACGCTCCGACATGGGGCTCTCCCCCGTCGCCGTAGCTTCTGCTCGGGAGCAGAAATATCACGGGGAAGTCCCCAAAGCTTCATCTGATGCCCACATAACACTGCCGTTGCCCGGCCTGCTGAGACGAGCAAACCGGGCCAGCCAGTTCCCTTGTCCTGTGCCCCACATGCTCCGGAGGGATTAAGAGATACAACAAACGATCCCTTCGCTCAGTGACTCCTAATCCGGTCCAAGACAAGCCAAACAGTGCGTAATGAGGTCTTCAGTTTCGTAGCTCAGGTGGAGTCTCCTGTAAGTTGAGAGATGAGGGAAGGCTGAATGCGGCGGCAGGGGTGGGGGCTCAGAAAAGCAGCGCCTCTGCCCCTGGTCCCGGCAATGACATGAGGTTCTGTGTGACACCCTCATTCCTTCCTTATTGTTTAGGTTCCTAAATCCACCTTCTCTTTCCCACCCAATTTCAGTGTTACAGCTGCATCTTGTATATCACAGGCTCCAACTACTGAAATTCTATTTTTAGGTCTTAGTAATTGAACACTTATCAACCAAAATATTCCTTTGAGAACCACATAGCAGAGTATGTAAAAACTATAGAACATTAAAAAAGAAATAGACAAACAGAAGAGCTAGACAGTGCATTCAATTACTACTGTTTGTCACCTGCATGCAGGGCAGGCGGAGGCCCGGGGAGGATGCTGACATCAATCGATAACCTTGAGCACTGAGGTGTTTTCAGCATCTCGACTCACCGAAGCATGACCATTTGGAAGATTGGGCTAAAGTGAGTGGTTACTGGCGTAACAAGTGCTTCCATTGTGCAGCCCATTCTCCTTGGGCCCAATTCTGGCGTAGTCCTGAGGACACGTGGTGTTGTAACTTCTTACCTGCCTGTCTCTCCCACTAGACCGTACATTTGTGAGGCCAGGGAGTGTATTTCCCTAATCTTTGCATCCATACTTTTAGCACAATGCCTGCAAAGGAGCAGGTGTGCAGCATCTGACACTCAGCACAGAGTCGCACTCAGGAATGTCTCCACGAGCAACCAGGTGACGGTCCGTGAGAACTTACCTGGGCTCTGCGCCAGCAGCCACTGCTTGCCGTCACCCGGACGGCAGCGTGGCACACACGGCGTGTCCAACGACAACACAAACCGAGTGGGTATCCAGAACACGAGCCAAAGGGATTCTGTGTTGGAAAAGTGACCAGACATTTGCAGAGTAAATTACGGTCTTCACGGGGCTGGGAACAGAGCCCGCAAGAGGAACACAGACCACGGGGATGGGCGGGTTGTCAGTATCTCTCTCTCCCCTGGGAGCAACAGGCCGGGGCTTGAGAAGCGCTCCTTTGCAGTGAGAATAAAGAAGTGTCACCATTTGATTAACTATAAGAAGGCTGAGGGGGGCCCTGCAGGGGGGCTCCCCAGGGCAGCTGCTCGGCCTTACCCGCCTCTGCACCCTGGGTTCTTGGACCTAGAAGGCCCTTCATAAGCACTTTCTGAAATTACATATTAAACAGCAGGTAGCCTGATCCTGTCCCAGCTATCAAAATATCTTCATCTGGCCGGGCGCCGTGGCTCACGCCTGTAATCTCAGCACTCTGGGAGGCCGAGACGGGAGGATCACTTGAGCTCAGGAGTTCGAGACCAGCCTGAGCAAGAGCGAGACCCCTGTCTCTACTATAAATAGAAAGAAATTAGCCAAACAACTAAAAATAGAAAAAATCAGCTGGGCATGGTGGGGCGTGCCTGTAGTTCCAGCTACCTGGGAGGCTGAGGCAGAAGGATCGCTTGAGCCCAGGAGTTTGAGGTTGCTGTGAGCTAGGCTGATGCCACGGCACTCTAGCCCAGGCAAGAGAATGAGACTGTGTCTCAAAAAAGAAAAAACAAAAGCCAAAAAACTTCATCTGCTATGTGACCAGATACCCAAGAAAAGGAACAAATGGAATTGGGCTTGAGTTTCCACACTCAGAACTTACATTTGACGTAAAAACGTCCAGATCATTGCCGATATTAGACTTTTAGTTTTCTACTATCTTTCTGTACAACCTGCCCTGAATTAGCATATTGAAAAACCCCTCAGATTATCACTTAATATGCTTGATAAAGCAGAAATCTATTTCCAGCTTCCTTTGTGAGATTCAGTGTGATAAGCTGTTGGGAGTGGTTTAAAGGCAAAGGTGGAAGGGCGTCCTTTCAAAGGAGCCGCACCGTGGTGGCGACAGCCATCAGACTCAGGTTCCACCAATTCTAATTCACTACCTTGTCAGGTGCTTTACATTTTTAAAAATAATATATTATTATTTAGAAGTCTTTTAGCTCAATGTGTTGGGCTAAGATTTAAAATAACATTTCAGAATAAACAAACAAGAAGAAAGCTAAGAAGCCCTCTGTACCTTCACCCTGAAACAGTTCACAGAAATAGCTTAATCATTACCATCTGCACAATGATTAACACGCTGACAGAGTAGGTGCAGAAAATGCCCACGCAAACACAGTTGGGACAGAGGAGGAAAGGGGCAGAACATACAAGTGGTAGAGAAACTAGGACTTACATGTTGATGAATTAAATCAAAGGCATTGACCAGGCACGGTGGCTCATGCCTGTAATCCTAGCACTCTGAGAGGCAGAGGTGGGAGGATCGCTTGAGCTCAGGAGTTCCAGACCAGCCTGAGCAAGAGCAAGACCCCGTCTCTACCAAAAATAGAAAAAATTAGCTGGGTGTCATGGTGTACCTGTAGTCCCAGCTACAAGGCAGGAGGATTGCTTGAGCCCAGGAGTTTGAGGTTGCAGTGAGCTAGGCTGACGCCACAGCACTCTACCCAGGGTGACAGAGCAAAAGCATGTCTCAAAAATATATACATATATATCGAAAGCATCTTACATAGTTTGCATGTCACCTAGGTTTACCTAGAGACATCTAGATATTTCTCAACAACGCCAAAGGCATTAAACTCAAAATTTTGTAATCAAAAGAATTTGGCATGTAAGGGAGAGTGACAAGCCCAGTGTGCATAAGAGTACCATGAGCTCCTATGCCTTTACCTGTAAAGGTGCAAAAAGAATGTTCCAGACCACTTCCAAGAAAAACTCCCTCTGAGCTTGACACAAAGTTCCCACACTATGACAGTATTCATTACTTCCATTTCAAACCCAGCACCTCTTTTTAATTTTCTGAAAGTTTGTGGTTACCGTTTTTAAATATAATCTCACTTTTATGGATGGTGATATCCGAATAATGAAAGAAAACCTGCAGGTTTGGACACGTTTTGTGCCCACTGCTGAGACGCCTGTCACCAGAACCAAAAGTCAACTGACGTGGAACCTGTGTTTACCTCTCGGGAGCTGTGACCCGACACGGGACGGAAGGTTGGGCCTAAATATACCGTTTTTTCTTATTCGTGCATACCTATGATAAAGTTTAACTCATAAATTAGTTATAATAAGAGGTAAACAACTACAATAATGAAATAGAATACTGATGACATATGCTGTATTAAAAGGGTCTCTCTCTCCCAGAGCATCTTGTCCTGTACTGCGGGTAACGTAACTACAGGTGTGGACAGTGCACCGAGGGCAAGGGGTGTCTACTGTCATATGGTTTTCAAGGTGGCAGCACTGCTGCCCCCAGAGAGTGGGACTTGCATCCCCTAGATGCGGCAGCTGCTAAGAGCCCCCACGAGGTGAGCACCGTGAACATCGTCCTTACTCCTCAGGGAGGAGGGGGAGGAGTACCTTACCCGCCCGAGGGATGTAGTTAAAGCTGAACTCCCACCTCCTGAGACTCTGCACGCCCAGCCCTGCTCCTCCCTCGGTGCTCCGGACCTTAGGTAACTGGCAGAGCACGGTTCGTCCTAGGTGCCCCCGCTCCTGCCCGGCCGCCAGGTGCTGGCATCAGCTCCTCATCTCCCGTGGTCCTCCTGCCTCCCAGAGGTGTCCTCGCCTTTTCTCGGGACGGTCACGGCAGCCCCGTGTGGAGTGTTGTTGCTTCTAGGCTTGTTTCCTTTGAGTCTGGATTCTGCCAGGCCACCAAGACAGTCCCAGTGCACATCTTATCACATCACACTCCTGCTTAGCAGTCTTCTATGGCTCCCTACTGCTTTCAGGGTGAAGTGCAAAGTCCTGAACGTGGTGAAGACCCTCCTGCTCCTGCAAGGTCTTGCCACTTCCCCATATGGTGGATCAAAAATGGTCACAAAAAGGCAGAAGGAAAATGACTTCCAATCCGTGACTCAGGGAAACCATCCGCCAGGTGGGAGGGTGGCAGCGTGGCAGCCATGTCTCCGAGACTCTAGAATCTCTCCCGCCACAGTACTTGGTGCTTCTCTCCTGTCGGGGTAATTCTTCGTGAACACAGTTTTTTATGAGGTTGCAGAATTTAACTCCTGGTACCTTTTCTAGACATCTAACTTGCAGTGGAGTGTTACAAGTTGCTTGTATTTTATTTACACTACATTATTATAGTATTATAGACCTCAGCCATTTCTCAGACACAACCCTGCTATAAATAAGGGAAGAGCAGGAGCAGGAGGATGAGGAGGAGGAGGAGGAAGAGAGGGAGGAGGGCTGCTAACACTCTTTGAGCCCTTATCATGTGCCAAGCACTGTTGCAAGCACATACCTAACGTGCACTCTTACAACCCCACGAGGCAGGCACTACTATGATGTTCACTTCCCAGGTGCAGAAACCAAAGTACACAGAGGTTGGAACACACCCAGGGCCACGAGGCTGGGGTGGGGCAGGCTTTTGACCCCAGGCAGCCAGCCTCTAGCATCTGTTTCTAACTGCCTCATTGCGATCCTTGACCCTCGGTCTGATGCACCGTGTACCCCGCCCGGCGCCGATGTTTCCCAGCTTTCCCACCCACGATCAGTCATTTAGCTTCTGAATTATCCACCAGTTGTTTTTCCTTCTCAGTTTTATCAACATTGAGTAGATGCTCCATTGAATGATATAATCCTTCGTTGGAGTCTTTAGTAAAGTTTAGAGAAGACTGGAACAAACAGTGTCACTCGAATTTGCCCTGTGGACCAGGAAGCAAGTTCTCACCATCACTGGATTTGCCAGTGCTTTGATCTTGGGCTTCCCAGCCTCTAGAACTGTGGGGAATCAATTTCTGTTGTTTATATACCTAGTTTATAGTATTTTGTTATAGCAGCCTGAGTGGACTAAGACACCATCCAACAACAGCAGAATATACTTTTTTCCCCCAAAAGCCCATGAAACATTCACCAAGACAGCCCAAATACTGGGCCATTAAACAAACCTCAACAAATTTAAAATAATTTAAATCTAAACCATACAGCATTCATATTATAATGACGATGGACTCAAACTAGAAGTTAATAACAGAAAAACAATAGGAAAATCTGTAAATGTTTTAAAATTAAACAATACACTTCAAAATAATGCATGGGTCAAGAAGAAATCTCAAAGAAAATGAAAAAGTACATGGAACTGAATGAAAATAAAAATATATCTAAAAACGTAGGCTACAGCAAGGACAGTGCTTAGAGAGAAATTTATATCACTAAATGTTTGTAGCAGAGAAGATGAAAGTTCTCAAAACAATAATCTAAATTTCTATATCAAGAACTAGAAAAAGAATAACAAAATAAATCCAAAACAAGCAGAAGAAAGGAAATAATAAAGAGCCAGCAATCGATAAAATTGAAATCAAGAAAATGATAGAGAAAAATCAATGAAACAAAAAGCTAGTTCTTCGAAAAAATCAACAAAATTGATCAATCTTCAGCAAGACTGACAAAAATAAAAAGAGGCAAGATATAAATCACCAATGTCAGGGATAAAATGGTAGCACAACAGATCCTACAACCAGTAAAAGGATAATAGGAAAATATACAAACAATTTTAGGCTCATAAATTTGACAAATAAAAAGAACTAGATTAATTCCTGAAAAGCCACAGACTACCAAAACTTAGCCAAGATGAAGTGAACAATTTCAATAGCTCTCTAACCATTTAAAAATTGAAACTGTGATTTAAAGTCTCTTGAAAAAAAATTTTCCAGGCCCAGCTGGTTTCACTGGAGAATTCTACCAAACATCTAAAGAGGAAATAACACCACACCAGTTTTATATAATCTCTTCCCAAAAAATAGAAGAGGAGGAACTACTTTGCCAATTTATTTTCACGAAGCTAGTATTTCTCTGATATCAAAACCAGACAAAGCCAGTATAAAATAGAAAAAACTACAGACTAATAATGCTCATGAGCTCAGACATAAAAGTATTCAGCAAAATATTAGCAAATCAAATCCAACAATGTCTAAAAAGAACTATACACCATGACCAAGCAGGATTCATTCCAGGTATGCAAGGCTGGTTTAACATTGGAAAAAACATCAATCATGTAATCCACCATATCACCAGGCTAAAGAAGAAAAATCATATGATTATATTAATTGATACAGAAAATGTGTTTGACAAACTATGATGCCCACTCATGATAAAAACTCTCACGAAGTTTGGAGAACATCTGTCTCAACTTGAAAAAGAACATCTACAAAAACCCACAGCTAACGTTATAGTCAATGAAGAAAGTCTGAATATTTTCTCACTGAGATAGGAGCAAGGGCAAGGATGTCCACTTTCACCACTCTTACTCAACATAGTGCTGGAATTTCTAGCTACTGTAATAAGGCAGGAAAAAGGAATAAAAGGCATACAGATGGAAAGAAAGAAAATGCTCCCTATTTGCAGAGGTCACAAAAATCCCTAGGAATCTACAAAAACTCTCTTGGAAGTAACAGATGAATACAGCAAGATTGCAAGTTCAACATACAAAAATAAATTGCATTTGTATCTACTAGCAATAAATATGCAGAAGTAAAAGTTAAAACAATAATGCCATTTATAATCACTCTAAAGAAAACGAAATACTTAGGTATTCATTATCTAACAAAATATATGCAGGATCTATATGCTGTAAATTATAAAATGTTGATGAAAAAATCAAAGAAGACCTACATAAAGAAGATGCATACCATGTTCATGGATTGGAAGGCTCAACATAATAAAAATGTTAATTCTCCCCAAATTGATCTATAGGTTTAGTGTAATTCTTATCAAAATCCCAGCAATAATTTTTATAGACATAGACAGGCTTACCTTTAAATGTATACAGAAAAGAACATGCCCAATAAGTGCTAAAACAATCATGCAAAGAAGTATAATGTGGGAGGAATCGCTCAATATTAAAACCTACTCCGTAATCAACACAGTGTGGTGCTGGTGAAGGGACAGACACATGCATCCATGGTACAGACTAGGAAACCCTGGAACAGACTCACAAAAATATGCCCAACTGACTTTGGACAAAGGTACAAAATTCCATAAGGAATGATAGCCTTTTTGACAAATTATGCAAATGGACATCCATGGAGGGAAAAGAACTTCAATCTAAGTCTCACGTCTTAAAGAATTAATTCAAAACGGATCAGAGACTTAAATGTCTGACAAAGGACAAATATCTCGAATATATAAGAACTATCAAAACGGAACAATGAAAAAAATCAAACAATCCAATTAGAAAATGGGCAACAGACATGAAGAGACATTACACCCAAGAGGCTGTACCAATGGTGAATACGCACATGAAACGATGTTTAACATCATCAGCTGCTAGGGAAATGCAAGCTAAAACCACAATGAGATGTCATACACGCCTATCAGAAGGGCTAAAATAGAAAATAATCACAACACCAAATGCTCGTGAGTATGCAGACAGACAGGACCACTCACACATTGCTGGTTGGGATGTAAATGGTGCAGCAACTCTGGAAAACAGGCTGGCAGTTTTTTAATAAAACTAAACATACAACTACCACATGGCTCAGAAAGTACACTCCTGGGCATTTATCCACGTGAAATGAAACTGCTGTTCACATAAAAACCTGTACGCACACCAAAAGAAGAAGAGAGAAAAAACCAAATAAATTGGACATCAAATTTTTAAATTTAAAATTTTGTGCTATAAATACTACCACCAAGAAAGTGAAAAGACAACCCACAAAATGCAAATCATATCTCTGATAAGAGACTTGTACCCAGATACTTGTATCCAGAATGGATAAACATCTCTGTTTAAAAATGGGCAAAGGATTTGAATAAACATTTCTCCAAAGAAGAGATAAAAGTGGACAATAACCACAGGAAAAGGTACTAAGTGTCACTAGTCATTAGGGAAATGCAAATCAAAACTGCAATGAAAAAAAAACCATAGTGAGACACCACTTCACACGCATTGGAATGGGTATAATTAAAAAGACAGACAATAATAAGTGTTGGCAAAGATGTGGAGCAGTTGGAACCCTCACACATTGCGGGGGGAATGATGTAGTCTTTTGGAAAACAGTTTGGCAGTTCCTCAAAAAGTTAAACCTAGAGTTACCATACGACCCAGTAATTCCACTCCTAGGGAAATAAAATCATACATCCATACAACAACCTGTATGTGAATGTTCATAGCAGCGTTATTCATAATGACCAAAAAGTTGAAACCAATGTCCACCAACTGACAGAGGGATAAATAAAATGTAATACGTCCATACAACGGAATGTTTTTGGCAATTAAAAGAAATCAATCCTGATACACGCTACATCATGGAAGACCCTTGAAAACATCACGCTAAGTGAAAGACAGTAGTCATAAAAGACCACATATTGTGTGGCTGCATTTATATGAAACGTTCAGGACAGGCAAACTATAGAGACAGGAGGTAGATCAGCGGTTGCCAGGGGCTGGAGGAGGGGAGGGAAGAGAGTGGGAAGGAATGAGCAGGGATTACTAATAGGTGTGGGGTTTCCTTTAGGGGCAATAAAAATGTTCTAAAATTGTGGTGATAGTTACACAATCCTGACAGCATACCAAAAACTATGGAATTGTACATTTTAAATCAATGTTGGGTGGTATGTTAATTACATTTCAAGAGAACTATTTAAAACAAAACAGAAAATCAGAAAACCTGTACACA
The DNA here is from genome assembly GCA_963574435.1 of Cheirogaleus major. NCBI lineage: Eukaryota > Metazoa > Chordata > Mammalia > Primates > Cheirogaleidae > Cheirogaleus > Cheirogaleus major. Next base: position 2,787 of record CAUYPO010053688.1, on the reverse strand, counting down.
AATGTTCACAGCACCCTTTATTCCTAACAACCCAAGCTGGAAACAGCCTAGATGTCCTCTGATGGGTGAATGGTTAAACAAACTGTGGTACATCCACACCACGGAGTACTACTCAGCCATGAAAAGGAAGAGACTATTGACATACCAACGACTTGGATGAATTTCATGGGAATTACACAGCGAGAAAAACACCAACCCCGAATGTTACACACTGTCTGATTCACTAGGTAACGTTCTTGCATGACAAAATGATAGAAATGGAGAACAGGTTAATGGTTGGCAAAGTTTAAAAGGAATGGGGGATGGGGCAAAAGTGAGTGTGGCTATAAGAGGGGGACGTGAGGGATCGGTGGGTGATGGAATGTTCCGCATCTTGACTGTTGGTGCTGATATCCTGACTGTAACCTTGGACTCCGGCTCTGCGAGCCCTTATCCTTGGGGGAAACCGGGTAGAGAGCACCGGGCATCTCCCTGTATCATTTCCTATAACCACGTGTGAATCTACAGTTATCTCAACATTTTTTACAAAATTAATTTTTACAAGTACCAAGAAGGGAGGTAAATTCGTGACATTTCAAGAATAGGGGACCTGTTACTCATGTTTTTGGATCTGCAGCTTTCAGGATCCAGACGTGGCAATAAACGTAGCTAGAACACATCACGGAGAGACTGCCTTTTTTATTTATTTGTTTGCTTTCTAGCTTTTTATTGGGAAGCAACTTTGCTTGCAGAAAAGTTGCACACAGAACAAGAGCGCAGAGAACACTGGCTGGTGATGACCATTTTACACTTTCGCTTTGTCGTCTGTCCCTTCCCTTCCAGGCATGCGTTTACGGACGTATGTGCGTGTACGCAGATGTGTGCATGTGTAGACATGTATGTGTGCATGTACTTGAGGGTACGTCGCGTACATCACGGCCCATCCCCCTAAACACTGAACTGCGTGTCTGCTAAGAATAGCGACGTGCTGGGACCCACCACGGCGTGCCTGACGTCAGCAGGTTTAACAGAGACACGGCACTTTCATCTGTGATTCACATTCAAGCGTTGTCAGTCCGCCCAGTAATGCCCTTGATGGCATTTTTCCCCTCTAGTACAGGATGCAGTTTAGGGTCAGGTACTGCATTTTGTTGTCATCTTTTTTTTTTGAGTCTTACTCTGTTGCCCAGGCTAGAGTGCTGTGGCGTCAGCCTCGCTCACAGCAACCTCAAACTCCTGGGCTCAGGCGATCCTCCTGCCTCAGCCTCCCGAGCAGCTGGGACTCCAGGCATGTGCCACCATGCCCTGTTAATTTTATATATATATATATATATATATTGTAGCTGTCCAGCTAATTTCTTTCTATTTTTTTAGTAGAGACGGTGTCTCGCTCTTGCTCAGGCTGGTCCTAAACTCCTGAGCTCAAATGATCCGCCCACCTCGGCCTCCCAGAGTGCTAGGATTGCAGGCGTGAGCCACCACGCCCGGCCATCATTTCTCTTTTGATCTGAAACATTGCCACAGCTTTTCTTTGTCTTTTACAATAGTAACATTTTTGAGGAATACCATTTCCAGCTCCCCTCGCCTCGTAGGAGCTGCTTTAACGCCGGCTTAGTGACTTCCGTTGCAGTAGGTGTCTGCGGAGCAGAATCCACACTCAAGACCCCCCCGGCTCCAGGTTCCCCACGTCCCATCCTGAAGCTGGCTCCCGAGCGGGCTCCCAGCCTCCCCCGCGACCTGCCTGCCCTCGGCTGCGTCCGCTGCCGGCTGGGAATGGGCACAAGGCTTTCCTGTTTGCAGCGGGAGGTTCCCAGAGCCGCGTAGCTTCAATTCCTATTCAACACAACCAAATAAAAGAAAAGGGAAGACATAATTACTCTGCAAATCCCTAAATAAGAGAGTGAAAAGAACAGCGACACCGTCTACCTGATAACACTGATTTTAAGCAGCTCAACATAATTTCAAACGTTTAGCGAAGGCTGGTAACAATACACCACGCACCTTCCCAGTAGCTGGTCCCCGAACAGCCCCTTTTCTAAAGAAACAAGGATGAATGCAATTTAAAGTGACAAGATCGCTCAGGGAACAGAAGCAAGCTATTTAAGGAGAAAAAAATGGAATTTTCTGCTATAAAGTAAAGCTCTGCATAAAAATAAGAGAAAACGGGAAACCTCCTAAAGGTTTATTCATAAGACCCAGCGCTGGGGGTTTCAAGGAGACAGGCATGTTTCCGGGTAACTGACTAGCAGAGCCCACTGAGCAACCCGGGGAAGCGGCCATGTGCCCGGGGCCACCCTGCCAGCAACAGAGTCTGTCTGAGGCTGGGCACAGCTGCTAACATGCCTTGGACCCAACACGGCCTGACATGACCTTGGTCTTTCACACCTGCTCAAAGTCACAACTTACGGTCCTTTGGACAGTCCGGTTCGTCTGTCTGTGGTTTGTTTTGAAAGATGTTTTCTTTTTAAATTACTTGCATGCATCCCGTCCTCTCCATCTGGCTCCCGGCATCACTCCTTCCTGCCTCAACTCCAGCCACAGCCTCCTCCCTGGCCTCCCGACTGTCTCCTCCCCTCTCCAAGGGTCTCCTGCGTGGCTGCCAGGCTCAGCGTCCTGAAGGAGAGGCCTGATCACCTCTTGCAGACAGACTCCTCTGAAGAGCACGGCTTCCCCGTACCTGGGCTTGCAGGTAAGGAAACGGACCAAGGACAGGTGTCACCCAGGGTCACGCAACTGCTCAGTGGCTGGGCTGGATCTGAAGTCAAGGTCTCCCCGGCCCCCACGCAGTGGAGCGCTTTTCCAATTCAC
>CAUYPO010053684.1:0-18487 GCA_963574435.1 Cheirogaleus major | reverse complement strand
AACTAAAAAAATATATAGAAAACTTAGCCGGGCATGGTGGCGCATGCCTGTCATCCCAGCTACTTGGGAGGCTGAGGCAGAAGGATTGCTTGAGCCCAGGAGTTTGAGGTTGCTGTGAGCTAGGCTGACGCCACGGCACTCACTCTAGCCTGGGCCACAAAGTGAGACTCTGTCTCAAAAAAACAAAACAAAACAAAAAAAAACCCAACTGTTCTTTGCCATGGTCAAAAGAGGATTTCACGCTCTGGTCCCTGACAACCACATCACCTTACATCCCCCCTTCACGCTCTCTGCTCTGTTCTTTCTGCTGCCAAACTTGGAAAAGCAGTCTATCGGCAGGGTCCTCTGGGATCCACCAGTAAGATTCACTCCTGACCTGTCTACCGTCTCAAAAAGGTGCAATCTCACTGTTGTTCCTCCCTGCATCACCTGGAGATGGGAGTTCCCCAAACTCAGTGGCTTGTTGGAATCTCCTGAAGTAGCTACTAAAAAGGAAAATTCGTGGGCCTCGCTCTTACTCTGATTAATAGTTTGAAGCAAGTCGTCCACGGTTATTAACAAAGCCTTCAGTGGAAGTTCCACTGTGGGAGGCAGACTTAAGGAGAACAACACCGGCTGAAGGTAGGAGGTGGAGAAGGGAATCTCCAAAATCCTGCTCATTTCCCCCAACTTTCAGACACTTCTGCAAGTTTAAGAACTACTGGCAATAAAGGGAACCTGAGGGTCTTTCCAGCAAGAAAAATGTGCCCTGAAAATACCACTGACCTATTTAATGATAGTGTAGGATGGCAAGGCACTGCCCTCCCCATCACCAGGCAGACATCACTAATCAACTGGACAGCTTTGCAGGCAGGAGCTGGCATCAGAATGGAAACCGTTTTACCTCCTAATCCCTGACCTCCATCCTTGCGGAATCCTAGCTCCTGACCTAGAGGGCAGAGGCTGCCAGCAGGGCCAGCTCTCAGCCAAGGCCCCAGTGGTTGGGCTGTGCAGAGCGCAGCCGGCGCTCACCTTGTGGAGGAGGTCCTCGAGACTGTGCGCCAGAACGCCCTTGCGCGTGCTCCGGTCCGCAGTGCTTACTCGGTAGGGCCGGGCCCTGGGGGCTTCTCGGCTGGGCTCTGACAGCAGCTGCTGGGTCACCACCGAGGTGCTCACCGCCACGTGCCTGGGGGTGGTAGTCCGAGCATCAGGATGAGCTGCCGGCAGCTCCCAGCACCCACCCCAGCAGTGTGACCACTCCTCCACCCCTGCAGGCTGGGCTCATCCCAGACCTCCTCCCACACCACCCACCAGGCCTGCTCTAGATGGTCTTGCTCAAAATCCTGCCAGAGCATCACAAACTCTGATGGGCATGTTAGCCGCCTGGGGCTCTTGTCCAGATGCAGATTCTGATTCAGTAGGTCTGGGTGAGGCCTGAGATTCTAGATGACTAACAAGTCCCCAGGTGATGCTGATGCTGCTGGTTCTTGGACCAGGGGGAGTAAGCAGCAAGGGGATAAAAGACTCACCCCACATTCCCCCAGTTACCACCTCTCTTGGCCTCACTCTTCTCACCTGTCAAGTGGGATGAAGTGGGGGAAGCCTGAAACCAATGTAAGGTATTTTTTGAACTCTGAGATACATGAAGATAGAACCAGAGAAGTAGAGAGAACCTGGATTTTGGAGTCAGGCAGGCCCAGGTCTGAATCTCGGCTCTGCTGTGGATTTGCTAGGTGACAAAGAGCACCCACTCTGTGCCTCAGTTTCCTCATCTCTTAAGTTGGTTTAATAATCTCCTTTCCTCAAAGTCATTGTGGGGCTTAAGTGGGATCAGGAATGGAAACACCAAGTACAGTGTCTACCTGTTTCTACCCGACGTATGGTGGTGGGTGGAGGTAACAGCATTGATATCACCTGGGGGCTTGTTGAAAGTGCAAAGTCAGGTCCCACGCCAGACCTCCTGGATCAGAATATGCATTGGAACAAAATCCTCACATGACTTACATACACACTGAAGTCTGAGAAGGTCTGGCCTATACAGCTCCTAGGTGGCTCCGCTTCCCTCCTGCCCTTGGGCTCTGCTCACCTGGACAGGGACTTGGGGTAGAAAAGGCTGAGGGACTTCATGGCGTACTCCATCCTTGTCAGCTGGACTAAACTGGACCTAGGAAGGAAGCAGAAACAGCTCGTCAGGGTGGAGTGGGAGGGTTCCCTCCTCTCTCTCATCACTGGACACAGGGCAACCCAACCTCCATCCGACAAGCCTGTACCCTGGTGTCCTACCCCAGCTCACACACACCTCCTGAGCCCTCCTTCTCCTGCCCGGCCCCATGCATGCCAACTGTGACCAAACTGGAGACCCCCACCCCACCCAGTGCCGAGGCTCAGCCCCACTCAGCAGCTGCTCCCCCTGCCCCAGCCCCACTCACTCCATGCTGCTTGGCCCCTGGCTCTCGTCACACTGAACAGGGATCCCAAGTTGGGGCTGAAGAGGCCCTGCCTGGTTCCTTCCTTCCTGTCCCTGGAGGCAGAGTCCACTTTGCGTTGGCAGAGGTGAGTCATGCCACCTCATGCTTCTGGGGACCATTACCTCACCTCTAGTCCAGAGACCTCACAGGCAGGCAGGCAGTCTGGCCTGAGCCTGCTTTCTCCCATGGGTCCTTGAGCAATCTGTGCCCCTCCCTGAGACTTCCCACTGGCCAAGAGAACTTTCTGCGATGATGTTCTATGTTTGTACTCTCGAGACCACAGCCACTAGGCCAACTGGCTATTGAGCACTTGAAATGTGGCTAGTGTGACCAAGGAGCTGGACTTTTAATTTTATTGAATTTTTTTTTTGAGACAGGGTCTGAGTTTGTTGCCTGGGCTAGAGTACAGTGGTGTCCTCATAGCTCACTGCAGCCTCAAACTCCTGGGCTCAAGTGATCCTCCTGCCTCAGCCTTCTGAGTAGCTAGGACTACAGGCATGCGCCACCATGCCCAGCTAATTTTTTTCTATTTTTAGTAGAGGTGGGGGTCTCGCTCTTGCTCAGGCTGGTCTCGAACTCCTGACCCAAAGCAATCCTTTTGCCTTGGCCTCCCAAAGTGCTAGGATTACAGGCGTGAGCCACCACATCTGGCCTAATTTTTTTTTTTTTTAATTTTTTGTCTTACTGGGTCTTGCTATGTTGCCCAGGCTGGTTTCAAATTCTTGGCCTCAAGCAATCCTCCCAATCTCAGCCTCCCAAAGTGCTGGGATTACAGGCATGAGCCACCATGCCTGGCCAGTTTTGCTGAATTTTAACTAATTTAAATAGCCACTGTGCCTTGTGGCTCCTGACACCCATATTGGCAGCACAGGTCTATGCAGATAGCCCTGGGCTCACCTGCCACCACTTTTCCCCCTAAACCTCTATGCTCCAGCTCTTGAAGGCTCTAAGCCTTTGTACAAGTAGCTCCCTCCACCGGTGATGCTTTCTCTGACCCAGGGCTAAACTTTTGCAGCCTTGAAGCCTGTTTCACGGGATTCCACTCTTTGGAAAGTCTTCTTAGACAGCTCACAGAGTTATTACCCCGCCATCCTGTCCCTCCTCGCTGAGCGTGCCTCAGTGTCTGTCTCTGCTCTAGCCCCTCGATCCCTGGGTGCCTGGCCCTGAGGTGTTCTCCCTGCTCCCAGCACAGAGAGGGCCTGGCACAGAGCAAGGGGCAGGAGGAGTGGGCGTGGAACAAAAGCCCCTTCACCAGTCGGGTAAAGTCACTCTTTCCTTCTAACAACTGGAGGGCTTTGCAAACCAGCCCCGCAGAGGCAGAAAGCCTCTTCCCTGCTTAGCACTACCTAAGCCTGCTTGCTTCAGCCTCGTGCTCTTCCTACCCCCTGGCAAAACCCTGCCATGCCAGCTCTCCAGGAGCAAAAACCAACAAACTCCTTACCTCCCCTTCACAGCCTCCTCGAAACACTGCCCAGCCCAGCCCAGCCCTCCCTTCATTTTATTTCCAGCTCCCAGGAAGCCCCTCCCCTGGCCTTCAGCCCCAGCTGGGGAAAAGAGCTCTGGGAGTGAGTCTCGGCTCTCACCACAGGAACTGCAAGCCGGCCTGACTTCCAGAAAAACGCCTGAGAGGAGAGGAGAAGGCGTGTTTCGAAAGCTTTAGAAAAGGTTATGGCCCAGGACATGATAGCAGCAGGCACAGAGGGCACAGAAAGCAGGCAGATGAGGGTGCAGGCCCAGCTCCGCTGCGCGCCTTGCGCGTGGACCAGGCACCTTAACTTCCCTGAGCCCCAGCGTCTCTCATCTGCGTAACAGGATGGTGATTCCTGCTTTCTAGGGCAGGGGTAAGGATTAGTGATAATAAAAGGAAAGGCTTTGGGAGGGGGGCATGGGCAATATACGTAACCTTAATATTTGTACCCCCATAATATGCTGAAAAAAAATTTAATCATAAAGAAAAAGGAAACACTTTGCAATATAGACACTCAATAGATGAAAGTGATTATTGGTTTTATTAATAATGTATTAGATAATAGCAGAGACTAAGACAAGCTGAAATGTGGAGTGGTTAAGAGTGTAAGATCCCGGCTGGGCGCGGTGGCTCACGCCTGTAATCCTAGCACTTTGGAAGGCTGAGGCGGGAGGATTGCTTGAGCCCAGGAGTTCAAGACCAATCTGGGCAGCATAGCAAGACCTTGTCTCTACAAAAAAAAAAAAAAAATTAAAATGCAAAGCTGAGTCACTCTCCTGGGTAAACCCTTTAGTGGCTCCCCAACATCCCTGGGATAAAGTCCTAACTTTTTTTTTTTTAATTAGAGATGGGACCTCACTATGTTGCCCAGGCTGGAGTACAGTGACATAATCATAGCTCACCGCAACCTTGAACGCCTGGGCTCAAGTGATCCTCCTACTTCAGCCTCCCATTATAGCCTGGACTACAGGCATGTGCCACCATACCTGGCTAATTTTTAAATTTTATTTATTTTATTTTATTTTAAATTTATTTATTTTTGTTTTTTAGAGATGGTATCTCACTATGTTGCCCAGGCTGATCTGGAACTCCTGGGCTCAAGCAAGGCTCCTGCCTCGGCCTCCCAAAGTGCTGGGATTATAGGAGTAAGCCACCATGCCTGACCAAGCCTTACCTCTTTACTGTGGCCTTCAAATGCTCCAGTCGCTCTGAAGTTTTTCAGTTCTTTAAACAACCAAGTGCTCTCTGGATTCTGGGCCTTCACAGCTTCAGTTCCCTCTGCCTGAAATACTCTTCCGCTCCCTACCTCTTTACTCCAGCTAATTCCTACTCGGGCTTCAGGCCTCAGCTTAGATGCTGCCACTCTGGGGAGCCTTCCTAACCCTCAAAGTGTGGGAGAGGTGCTTTCTCTTTGCTCCCCCAGGCTCCTGTGCTTTCCCCTCATGGCATTGACCATCCTATTTCACAGCTTCATGGGTCTAAGTTCTTCCCCGAACTGGGCTGTGATCCCTCAAGAGACAGGGACCATGTCTGTTTCATTTTGTGTCCCCAGGTTATAGTATAGTATACTGGTGTGTAGTGGATGCTCAGTACGTTTTTTTTCTTTCCGTTTTTCAGATAATGTAACTTTCTTAAAGTTTTATTTATTTATTTTTATTTTTTCAGACAGAGTCTCACTCTGTTGCCCTAGCTAGAGTGCCGTGGCATCAGCCTAGCTCACAGCAACCTCAAACACCTGGGCTCAAGCGATCCTCTTGCCTCAGCCTCCCAAGTAGCTGGGACTACAGGCATGCACCACCATGCCTGGCTAATTTTTTTTCTATATATTTTTAGCAGGTCAATTAATTTCTTTCTATTTTTAGTAGAGACTGGGTCTTGATCTTGCTCAAGCTGGTTTCGAACTCCTGACCTTGAGCGATCCTCCCGCCTCGGCCTCCCAGAGTGCTAGGACTGAGCCCAGCGCCCAGCCAAAGTTTTATTTTTTATTGTGGTAAAATGTACACGACATCGAATTTACCATCTTAATCCTTTTTAAAAGGGTACAGTTCAGTGCCATTAAAGCACATGCTCATGACTGTGCAACCAGCACCACCTCCTGTCTCCAAGACTTTCTCATCCTCCTGAACTGAAACTCTGTGCTCATTAAACAGTAATTCCCCAGCCCGGCCAGCCCGTGGTAACTATCGTTCTACTCTGTCTCTACAGATAACCTAACGTTTTATTTGGAAATAATTTCTTTTTCTTTCATGGCCTTGACATTTTTGAAGAGTACAGTCCAGCTGTCTTGCAGAACGTCCCTCAGTTTGGGTTTGTCTGTCATTTCTTCATGGTTAGACTCAGGTTGAGTATTTCTGGCAGAGATACCACATAGAAGCGACGCTGTGTCCTCAGCGCATCGGGAGGCAGCGGGTGTCACTTTGTCCCATTATCGGTCACGTTAACTCTGACCACTTGTTTCAGGGGGTGGCGGCACCTGGTTTCCTCCCTGAAAAGTCACCCTTTTCTTTTTGTAATGATGAGGCGACCCAAGGGAGAAAGTTGATAAGCTGTGTGAACGAGTGTGTTCCAAAGAGCAGTTTCCCCTTCTGTAGAGTGGGGACAGCGGCGAGTCGGACTTATAGCTTAAGAAAGCCAGAGAGCGTCCAAACCGCCTTCCGGCCAGACAGAAAAAAAACCAGCTAAGCCTGGTGGACTCACTTCCGGCGCGCTCTGCACGGCAGGGGCGGGGCCGAGGGAGAAGCAGTGCGCATGCGCGCTGGAGGAGCGACCACAGAGTCGGTCCTCCCGAGACCAGAGAAGCCGGAAGTCCTCCGCTGAGAGAGCCGCGCGGCCGTTGGGTGGCGGTGCGAATGGCGTTACCCGGCGGCTCGGCGCTGTGGTAGCGGCCCGGAGTCGGCGTGAGGGGAAATCCGAGGTTCTGGGCGGTTACAATGGCATCACGGGCAGGCCCGCGAGCGGCCGGCACCGACGGCAGCGACTTTCAGCACCGGGAGCGCGTCGCCATGCACTACCAGATGAGGTATGGTGGAGCCAGGCGAGGAGCACGGACGGCCCGGCCTCAGGGTCGTTCTCCCTGGCCTGTCCCGCGCACCTGGCGAGTCCCCTCTTCCTGCGACGGCGTCGGGCCTGTCTCCCATCCTGGGAAGTCCCCGTCGCCCTCGCGAGCGCCGCCCCTTCGTTCACTCGCTGCCTTGAGGGGATCCAGCCCCGCGTGGGCTCATCGGTGCTGTTGGAAAACCGATTTCTCACTGAGCCTCAGTTTCCTCATCTGCAAAGGGAGAAAATAATCTACCTTTTAGGTTTTGGGGAAGAAGCTGTTAATATTTTGGGCCGTTCTCGGGGATGTGGAGGGTAAAAGGGAGCCTTTCCCTGGATAAAACGAATTTTATAAACACTCCCACGTTTTATTTGGAAATAATTTCTTTTTCTTTCATGGCCTTGACATTTTTGAAGAGTGCGGTTCAGCTATCTTGTAGAACGTCCCTCAGTTTGGGTTTGTCTGTCATTTCTTCATGGTTAGATTCAGGTTAAGTGTTTCTGGCAGAGATACCACGGAAGCGATGGGGGGATATTTCTGCATTCGATTATTTGTGCGACAAATACTTTCTTGAGCTTCTACCCGTCGTGCATTGTATAAGACGCTGAGGCTCTAAGAGCAAAAAGCAGACCTGGTCTTTGAGTGCATGTTATACTTTGAATAAAAAAGTTTATTAAAAAAATGAAACAAAAGGCAAAACTGTTCACCTGCCTTCATTGAGCTTTTGAGGTCTAGGATGACTGATTTTTTTTTTTTCTGCGTTTTTCCACATTTTCTGTAACAAATATTTTAAAAATAAAAATGTAAAATGATTTTACTTCCTTAAATCCATTGAACTGGCCTGGCGCGGTGGCTCGCGCCTGTAATCCTAGCACTCTGGGAGGCTGAGGCGGGCGGATCGCTCAAGGTCAGGAGTTCGAAACCAGCCTGAGCAAAAGCGAGACCCCGTCTCTACTAAAAAAATAGAAAGAAATTAATTGGCCAACTAAAATATATATAGAAAAAATTAGCCGGGCATGGTGGCGCATGCCTGTAGTCCCAGCTACTCGGGAGGCTGAGGCAGGAGGATCGCTTGAGCCCAGGAGTTGGAGGTTGCTGTGAGCTAGGTTAACACCACGGCACTCTAGCTCGAGCAACCAAGCGAGACTCTGTCTCAAAAAAAAAATAAATAAATCCATTGAACTCTCCCGGAATGTTCTTCACATCCTTCTCTCTATAGTTTTGAAGAATGACAAGCTCTTTGGACCCTCACTTCATTCTCATCTTTAGGCCCCTGCTTAAGAGAGCCTCACAGCCCAAGAAGGTGTTTTCATGCCTGCCCAGAGCAGAAACATTTCCCTTGTGGGTATGGGGAGGATACATTTGGGAACTGAGAGAATTAGAAGAAGAGTAAGAGAGAGATGTGCTTCCTGTAGATGAAAAATCTAGCTGGAGAAGTAGGGGCAGCATGAGCTCCTTTCCACACTGCCAGTACCTGTCTCCCTCCAGGCTGTACTTCTGTGGTGCAAAGTCATCTTTCTAAACACAGAGTTACTCTCCTGCCTTTAAACGGTCTCTTTCATAGTCTTTGTAACTTCGTATCCCGCTGCTCCCCTTTCCCTACAATGTGTTCTTGCCACACTCAACCATTTGCTTCCTGAAACATAAATGCTTATGCCTTTTTGCCGGCATGCTACTGCCTCTGCGTGGAATGCCCGTCTTCACTCATCCCTCAGAGCCTAGCTCAGGTATCACTCGCCTCTAGATAGCCTTCTCTGACAATCTGTCCTTCCCAGGAGAATTGATTCCTCCTTCCTGTGATCCCATATATCTTGGAACATGTATTTACTGGTGCTGTTTTCAGTTCCTTTTCTAATTATTTTCCTCCTCTGTTCTTGTGCCTATCCTCTGGGCCATCTTATTCAAATCTGTATCCCAGTGTGCAATGCAGTTGCTGTGCATATCGTTGGTGGTCAGAAAAATCTGAATGAAAGGTACTTTTCCCTCTGCTCTGCTCCACAGTGTGACCCTCAAGTATGAAATCAAGAAGCTGATCTACGTGCATCTGGTCTTATGGCTGCTGCTGGTTGCCAAGATGAGCGTGGGACACCTGAGGCTCCTGTCTCATGATCAGGTGGCCATGCCCTATCAGTGGGAGTACCCGTATTTGCTGAGCATTTTGCCCTCTCTCCTGGGCCTTCTGTCCTTCCCCCGCAACAACATTAGCTACCTGGTACTTTCCATGATCAGCACGGGGCTCTTTTCCATTGCTCCTCTCATTTACGGCAGCATGGAGATGTTCCCCGCGGCACAGCAGCTCTACCGCCATGGCAAGGCCTACCGCTTCCTTTTTGGATTTTCTGCCGTCTCCGTCATGTACCTGGTGTTGGTGCTGGCAGTCCAAGTGCACGCCTGGCAGTTATACTACAGCAAGAAGCTCCTAGACTCTTGGTTCACCAGCACACAGGAGAAGAAGCATAAATGAAGCCTGCCTGATGGACTGCTCTGTGGGGTGAAGCCTGGGCCTCCCATTGAAGGAAGGGACAGGGATAGACGAGCTGCTCTAAAATCTCTTCCGGTGATTTTAGCAGCTGTGATGCCGACCAGGCCAGAGTTCTGGAAAGCCCCTCCTGTTGCCGTCTGCTAAGGTGGCAAAACTATATTTAATGTGTTCCTGGTCAGAACTGCATGGCCAACAGCTGTGAAACAAGCTTCAGTTGGTTGAAACTGAGGCCCTTCGGGGTTTTTCTTTAAGACTGAGCCTCATCCTTGCCTCCTCTTGGACATTGTCCCCACTTCCATCCATCACCCCTTAGCCATTGAGACGGAAGGAAGGAATAAATCAAATTCTATTTCAATCTATAGGTCATGGGTCAGCAAACATTTGGAAAGCTGCTCCCCCTGCAGGCTGTGGTCTCTTCTGCAAAGCATTTTAATTCAAAAGAACCTCAATAAAGTTAAGACCACCCTGTGTACCTTGTGCCTTGTGTTTGGGGCTTGAAAGAGTGTGAAAAGTGTGTTGTTTGAGGGGTCTTAGACACTAGGAGATAGGTAGAAGCTGCCTGAGAAACCTGGCAATGGCCATAAAGCAGTGGACTAGCCGTGGGGAACCTAAGCCACAGATGCACCCTGCAGCTGATTGGCAAGAACTACCTTGGGTCAGACAGTTAATCTCTCCATATATAAAATGGTCCATTCTCATCTATCCAGCTTTCACGTTCATCAGTCAGTGTTAATGTCAGTTATGTGTCTACTACTATATAATCGTATCCAAAAGAATTTTAAAGTATCTCTGTAGAGAGTTCACAATCTAGGCGAAACATGCCATCATATGAAACAACCAATGAACATAAATCCAATGGTGTGGAGTGATAAAAACAGAAGTGGGAGAGGTGATTAAACTAAAGGTCCTTCCTTTCACACCTAAAATTCTGACACAGTATTTATTGCATGAAAGATGTGTGTGTCCCTTTACACTTGACTTTATTGTCTTTGGATGATGCCCAGATCTGTAACTATAGAGCTCTGCCCTCTCCAGAGTTGTAGTCATTCTCTTGTTCTATAAACCTGTGTATATACTTAGTCACACTTAGTAGTGTTAGGTACTGGCAGTACTTCTAACTGCAAGATCTCTTCTGTTAGATGTTCTGATTATCTCAAAATGTGTATGTCCCGGCTGGGCGAGGCAGGTCATGCCTGTAATCCCAGCACTTTGGGAGGCTGAGGCAGAAGGATCACTCGTGCCCAGGAGTTTGAGGGTGCAGTGAGCTATGATCCCACCACTGCACTACAGCCTGGGTGAGAGAGCGAGATCCTGTCTCTAAAAAAAAAATCAGTATGTCCCAAACTTAACTTTGCCTTTCTGCCTCATACCCATTCGTCTTCCTGCATTCCTGTTTTAAGTGAGTATACCAAGAGCACAGCTCCGGCTCATCATCCATTCCCTAATCATTAAGTCCCTACCATGTGCTGTTAATTTTGTAGCAACCTAAGTGTCCTAATCTCTTTCTGAGGTTTCCAAGGGGTCCCAATCCACCGATTCTGCATTATCTCCCAGTAATCCCCTCTCATACCGTGTCTTAGTCAACTCAGCCTCTCTTGGATCCCCATATTGGCTCCATGGTTTCCCAGTATCCTTTGCATAAAAATTTCCCTTTTCTACTTTTACATTCCTTTATCACTTATCCTTTAAGACCCAGTTCATACGGTAATTCTGGAGCCTTCCAGTTCCTGCAATTCAAGGAGTTCTTTCTCTGAATTTGTATTTTACTGTTTTTATTGACAGAATTAATCGCTTTGCATATCTTTTCCACACCGCTTGCTCAGTACCTAGCACATAGCATGCATTGTAAATTTATTGAATGAAGTAATTTTAATTTTCCCTACTGTAAACTAAAGTCAGGATGTATTTCACAAACGATAGAACTAAAGTAGAGATAGAATTTGGAGAGCAGAGAGAGGCAGATGGAAATGTACAGGTAATGGAGTTACCGTGAGCACCAGGCACAGACTGCTAACTTTCAAAGAACTGGGATGCAAATAGTAGTTTTAAAAAGGTTTAAGGCCAGGCGTGGTGGCTCACGCCTGTAATCAGAACACTTTGGGAGGCCAACGTGGGAGGATTGCTTGAGGCCAGGAGTTCAAGACCAGCCTGAGCAAGAGCAAGACTCCTGTCTCTACAAAATACAGAAAAAGGCCAGGCGTGGTGGCTCATGCCTGCAATCTTAGCACTCTGGGAGGCCGAGGTGGGAGGATCGTTTGAGCTCAGGAGTTCGAGACCAGCCTGAGCAAGAGCGAGACCCCGTCTCTACTAAAAAAATAGAAATAAATTAATTGGCCAACTAAAAATATATAGAAAAAAATTAGCCGGGCATGGTGGCACATGCCTGTAGTCCCAGCTACTCGGGAGGTTGAGGCAGAAGGATTGCTTGAGTCCAAGAGTTTGAGGTTGCTGTGAGCTAGGCTGATGCCATGGCACTCTAGCCTGGGCAACAAAAGTGAGACTCTGTCCCAAAAAAAACCAGAAAAATTGGCTGGGTGTGTTGGTCCATGCCTGTAGTCCCAGCTACTCAGAAGGCTGAGGTAGGAGGATCCCTTGAGCCAAGGAGTTTGAGGTTGCAATGAGCTATGATGAGGCCAGTGCATTGTAGCTAGGGTGACAAAGGGAGACCCTGTCTCAAAAAAAACAAAACAAAAAGTTCAGAATTTCTTTGGTTATTGGAATGGTACTTTATGGTCTTAGATTACCTTCAAAGATGCATTGTGAAAATTACTGTCAACAATTTAAAAAGAACAAAAACCATTTGGTTTATGTTAGTTTCTGCTTCTTGAGTTGTTGGGATTCTGCTTTTCTAGGCTTTTCCTATCATTTTCCACCACCAACCCTGCCTGGTGGTTGTAGTATTCCCTAAAGCAGATGAGGCAGTGGGAGGGGAGACCACAGGATGATAGGAGGAGAATTGAATTGCAGTTTCGAGGGCCTAGCAGAAGTGGAGCTCCCTGGGCTACAGACTTTGACCTTGACTAAATCACTTTCCCTTCTGCTTCCTTATCTCTTTCTTTATGAAAGAAAAACAATAATTATCATTTACCTGTCTCATGAAGTGGTTGGGAGGATCATACATGAAAATACTTTGTGAAGTGTGAAACAGATAAACTACTTAGATGAAATTATCATAATTTACAGTTATTCTACTACAGAACACCTATTTCATGACATCCACTGCCAGGCATCGGAGAAACAAAGAATAAGAAAAGGTTTTTTATCTTTTATTTTGAGACAGAGTCTTAACTTTGTTGCCTGGGCTAGAGTGCCGTGGCATCAGCCTAGCTCACAGCAACCTCTAACTCCTGGGCTCAAGCGATCCTCCTGCCTCAGCCTCATGAGTAGCTAGGAATACAGGCATGCGCCACCATACCCGGCTAATTTTTTAAAATATATTTTTAGTTGTCTAGATAGTTTCTTTCTATTTTTAGTGGAGACGGGGTCTCGCTCTTGCTCAGGCTGGTCTCGAACTCCTGACCTTGAGTGATCCTCCCACCTCAGCCTCCCAGAGTGCTAGGATTACAGGTATGAACCACCAGGCCCAGCCGGTTTTTTATCTTTTAGTGAACTCGAAAGCTAGAGGATATTTTTAGGACAATGGGTAGGATACAGCCTCCAAGACAGTGACCCTGGAGACTTGAACCTAGAATTGAGCGAAAGAAGGCTGTGGTCTGGATAGAGTCTCGAGGGACAATAACAATCTCAAGATGTCTCAACCTGGTAGGTGTGCCCCAAACTTTCTTTCCACTGTGTGTGTCACCAAGGTGAGGGCTGAAGCAGCTCAAATGTTCCAAGAGGGGGAGGAAGCTGTGGGATGATGGGGAGGGTTCCCACAAAGATGGAGCCTCGTCAGCCTTTCTCCAGCACCGGAAACCACAGGAAACCAGGTCAGTGCGTGGGGCCCACTCCCTCTGCTCCAGGGCTCAGCGATGAGCTCTGGGGCTTCCTGAGCCAGCTGTACTGATTAGCGGGTTCCTGAAGCTAGAGGCCCCTTTGGCTTGCAGTCCTTTCCCCAAAAGAGCTGGAACTGGCTAATGGGCGAAGACAGCTTGGATACCGTCATGAGAGTCATCCAGGTGGGGAGCCAGGGTACATACAGAGGCATGTGAGGTTCATGTGCATCCTCTAGTGCCTTTTTTTTTGGCCCAACTATAAATGGTGCCTCAGTCACCTCTTTATCTCCAGCACCTAGCGCAGAGTGGAGCTCTGTTAATTCTCTAAGTGAGGGGATGCAGCACACGTCCATGGGAGAGTCAAGTTCAAGAGTGTGTTGATGGGCGGGTCAGACCTGCAGGGTGTTTCAGGGGTAGGAGAGTTATTCAATGGGCGCAGTCCCCAAGCTGGTGCTGGCCCCTTTCCTGTCACTTCTCTGCCAGCAGCAGGAAACCCTTGTCTTTCAGGTAGGGGGCAGAAGGGTTTTTTTGGAGGGGGGGGGGACAAGCCTCCCTCTGTCTCTCCACTTGGAAGGGAAGGAATGTGGCCTGGCTGGCTGGTTAGGATCGAGGAGGAGCTTTAGGGCAGGGCGGGGCCGGGGCAGGCAGAGGCGAGGGCTCCAGCGCTGGTACCTGTTCCCTGCCGCTGTGCAGCGAGCCAGTGAGACCTGCCGCCCACCTTCGGGCTGCGCAGCCATGTTCTGGGCACCCTGAACACACAGAAGCCCATGGGGCACCCCAGACTCGCAGCCCTGCTCCCACCTCTCCTCCTGCTGCTCATCGGCCTCTCTGCCCCTGCTGGGATCGGCTGTCCCCACCTGCCTTGCTGGAGAACCTGCTGTCTGCTGGCCTCTCACATGGTAAGGTGCCGCTGCCAGGTAGGTAGGGACACCTGGCTCACTCACTCCCCTGCCCGCCGCTGCCACCTCCCCAATCCCTGGGCTCTGGTGGCAGTCTCTGTGTGTCCTCTAACAGTCTCAGAGGGGTAGCCAAGGGCCTGGGCAGAGTGTAGCCGGGAAGAAGAGAGCCCAAGTGGATAAGCTATGAGCTGTGGACAGCTAGTCGGAATGAGCGATTTGAGGCGAAGATTCCAGGGAGAATGCTCCTGATGGAGGGCCCTACTAATCCTAACTCTCTCCTTTCTTTTCCCTGCTGGGCCCTGTGCCTTCAGGATGGCAGTTTCACCGGTGAGTCTCATTTCCTGCCCCACTCGTCTGCCCCACACCTCCCTTTGTTCCAGAACCCACAGCAGGCTCTCTCTCTCTCCATTCTCACTTTGGTTCCCAACCTGGGAGGCAGCACAGTATCAAGGAAAAAGCACAAGTCTGGAGTCGGGACAAGCTTGCATTTGCACTGCAGGTCTACCACAGACTTCTGCATGGCCATGGCCTCAGACAGGCCACTTAACCCCTGCAACGGGCCCTCAGTGTCTGAGGAGCATACTAGCATGGCAGAAATGATTGCACAATGAAGACAGTGTTGCTTCTGACCTCTAGGGAGGATTAAATAGGAGACACGGGTCAATCTCCAGGCACTCCGTAAACACTGGTTCCTCCCCTCAGTCAGTCACTCACTGCTATCAGTGATACAACAATCACCCTTCACATATATTTTATGGTGTGCTCTATGCCACATTTCCCCACACATCACCTTACTCGACTTTTACAACAGCCCCACTTTATGAATGAAGAGTCTGGCACTTAGAGAGGTCCTGTAACTTGCCTAAGGTCACACTTCCAGGGTGTCACTGGCAGAGCTCAGCCTTACATCCACCTTGTGTGTGTGGGGTGGGGGGGAAGGACCTCCTTAGACCCTATTGTTTGATTTGCTTTCTGGTTCTCACAGGAAGTTCTGCCTGTGTTCCTTGCCGACCCCGGGTGGCCCTCCCCTCCACAAAGCATCGGTGGGCTTGGCATTGCTCCCGCTCTTTGTGCCTGCGTCTGCTGGCACAGCCCCCAGGTATGAGAAACAGTGCTTTGGGCCATTCTCAGTGAAGATGTGAATTAGACACATTTTGGCGGGGGGGGGGGGGATACCTAGGCTGAGGCAAGTTGGATCTGTCACACCAGAACAGATATTTGTCCTGTTTCAACCCCAACAAGGACTTACAGCATCCTAAAACAGCATACCATGACTGATACTCATGGGTGCAATCGCATAATTTTGTGAAGATGTTAATCTTTTCAGCCAAGATTCTTTTTTTTTTTTTTTTTTTTGAGACAGAGTCTCACTCTGTTGCGGGCTAGAGTGCCGTGGCGTCAGCCTAGCTCACAGCAACCTCCAACTCCTGGGCTCAAGCGATCCTCCTGCCTCAGCCTCTCGAGTAGCTGGGACTACAGGCATGCGCCACCATGCCCGGCTAATTTGTTTCTATATATTTTTAGTCGGCCAATTAATTTCTTTCTATTTTTAGTAGAGATGGGGTCTCGCTCTTGCTCAGGATGGTTTCGAACTCCTGACCTTGAGTGATCCTCCTGCCTCGGCCTCCCAGAGTGCTAGGATTACAGGCGTGAGCCACCACGCCCAGCCCCTCAGCCAAGATTCTTGGGACTAAAAGTTTTGAGTTCTATAAACTTTTTGTTATTACCTTCTATTCGTAAAGAAGTATCTTCTTTCTTATTCAACTCTATATTTTCATTGGCTAGCTCAGTGCCTGCTGCATACTAAATGCCCATACGCTGCTTAAGAATTGGCAGTTTTGGCCAGGTGCTGTGGCTCACGCCTGTAATCTCAGCACTCTGGGAGGCCGAGGCGGGTCGATCGTTTGAGCTCAGGCTGACACCACGGCACTCTAGCCTGGGCAACAGAGCGAGACTCTGTCTCAAAAAAAAAAAAAAAAAAAGAATTGGCAGTTTTCTTCTAATTTCTTATTGTTAGAAATAATACTACAATGAATATCTTTGTGTATACAGCTTTTTAAAAATCTACTTAAGAAATCAATCCTTTTTAAATTTGCATCGTAATTTTCAAGACTAAGGAAGCTTGACATCCTTACCCTCCTCCTTTATTTAAAATGACTTACTATCCAAAATTGGGCCATGTCTCCAGGCGGGACAGTTAAGTGTGCCCCCCTCCTCCATGTAGGCCTCCAGTGGGGCTGCTTGCACCTCGAGGTGCAGAAATCCAGAAAGCCTCCCAAGTTCAAATTCTGCAGGAGACACAAGATGCTGTCGTCTGCTCAGGTACTCTCCCTGCCACTTCCAGCCCTACCCTGTGGCCCACAGCCCTTTTCTTTCTGGCCTCTCATTTGCTCTCCAGTCATGGGAGTGAGATGGAAAGTGTAGAGATGAAGTAGACTATCCTGTCCATTACACAGTTAGGGAAACTGAGGCTGAAAGAGGTTGAACAACTTACTTATCTGGGGTACCTCAGGTTCCAGAAGTAGACACAGAAGCCAGATCTCCTCCCACCCAAATACTCACGAGGCCGGACCCCGCTTAGCTTCCAAGATCCGAGGAGTTCTGGCACGTTCAGGGTAGTACCGTGTTTCCCTGAAAATAAGACCTACCCATAAAATAAGCCCTAGCAGGATTTCTAAGCATTAGCGCAATAGAAGCCCTACCCCGAAAATAAGACCTAGTGATGGGCGTGGCTACGCAGCGCATCTGCCCAACCCATGCATTCCGTCGCGGAGCGGTCAAGAACACGAGCAGCCCTTCTCCTCTGCCCCGTGAGAGCTCTGTGGCTCGCCAGGAGAGATTGAGGCCAATGGTTCTAAAGGAAACAGAGTCGCAAGACATTCAGGATGGAATTTGGGGTTTGGAGAGTGATGATGATGTTTCAGAAAAAGACGACTTCACTCTATTTGAATAAATGTAGATTGTTGTACCGTACTTAAAAAGAAATAACACATCCCCTGAAAATAAGCCCTAGGGTGTCTTCTTGAGGAAAAATAAATATAAGACCCTGTCTTATTTTCGGGGAAACACGGTATGGCTGTAGACCAGATTTCCTGATTCCTGGCTTAAGGCCAGCCTTGTTCTCTGCCTACAGAGGAAGCTGCTGGGCAGCTGCTGCCTATCTGAGAAGAGCCATCGTATTTCCATCTCCTCCCCAGACATCTCCCACAAGGGGCTTCGCACCAAAAGGACCCAGTCTTCAGATCCAGAAGCAGTGGACATTCCCCCTAGACTGGACACACAAAGGCACGGAGGTAGGCACAGGGTAGGACAGGAGAGGGGTTCCGCTGAGTAGCGATACCTATGCCGAGGCGGTGAGACAAGGCTACTTCGTCCCTCCTCTCCCCAGGGCCTGAGTTCTCCTTTGATTTGCTGCCCGAGGCACGGGCTATTCGGGTGACTCTCCCTCCAGGCCCTGAGGTCAGCATGCGTCTTTGTCACCAGTGGGCCCTGAAGTGTGAAGACCTGAGCAGTCCCTTCAATGCCCAGGTATGGATGGTCATCCCCTGCAAAAAGCCAGATCACCCAGTGCTGGAGCAAAAGAGGCCTACTCATTCTACACCTGGGGAGACCGAGGCCCAGAGAGGGAAGGTGATTGCCCAAGGCCTCCTTACAAGCTGAGGTGGCTGGCGTGAACACTTCTTTGGACCAGACAGAAAAGGCAGGAGGCCTTGTCACCTAGGAAGAGCGGAACGTGAGGGACAGGCAGACACCTGGAGCCACCATGAATGACAAGCAGAGAAATGAATATGGCATTTGCCTCTGATGAGAAGACCCTCAGTGTGATTCCGGTTGCATTAACCACTTCGGTATGAGCGTCGACTATAGTCGACAGCCACAGATGAACATGCACAGCAGAGTGTCGACTTTAGTCGACAGCCAAAAGCTTTTACAGCTTTTATCTCTGCAGTCGTAGTGTGTACGTTCAGCTAATAAGTTACTACGAATCTGTGACCTTTTAACAAGTTTTTAGTAGGAGTTATAGTTATTTTCCTAAAGCTGCCTGTAAAGTAAAACAAGCTTTCAGTGCTTTAACACTTTTTTTTTTTTTTTTTTTTTTGAGACAGAGTCTCACTCTGTTGCCCTGGCTAGAGTGCCGTGGCGTCAGCCTCGCTCACAGCAACCTCAAACTCCTGGGCTCAGGCGATCCTCCTGCCTCAGCCTCCCGAGTAGCTGGGAC